>JASCZI010271957.1:80348-104223 GCA_036250425.1 Stylosanthes scabra
CAAAAACGAAAAAGGGGAAAAGAAAAAAAAGAGCTATATAAGAAAATACTTGATACAGTTGTTGAAATATCATAACTGGCTACTGATGAACAGAAGATACAAATGGCCAATAAGTTGCCACATAAGGTTAAAAGGAATGAGATTGCTTAATCAAACTGTCAACAAGTCCAGGAATTTCACAGTGCCCTATAAAGAAGGAAAGGGGAAGAAACTGAACTGTAGAATATTAAACCAAGAACAGGTTCTATTGAAGGCCAAAGTGTTAAGACATTGAATAGTTGAAAATAAGTGATTTTCCAAATTGTTTATATGGCAAAATCATAAGTTACTCGAACGGGTTCACTCTAAAAGATGATGAAAGATATGATCAAATACAGATAGACAAGTAAACATATATTGCTCCTTACCTATGGTAACACCAGTTTTCCATAAACTGAGAAGGCAATTCAACAGCATCCCACTCAATCCCTCTAATACCAGCAACCAAACCCTCATCTTGCTTAGTAAGCATATGCTGTAGTGCATGGCCAAATTCATGGAAGACAGTTTCAACCTTATAAAAAGGAAAGAGCAAAAAAGCTAGTTTGTGAGACAATCATGAATTCATAACATGTATACAAAATTAGAAACCAACAATTACATCTTGTTCTACATGTTGAGAATTATCCAAAATCTAGAACATCCTAGCCTATATACCATGCAATATCAAGTAATTTCATTATAATTTGCCACCTTGTGTAAGCAATGAGTGGTTTCACATTTGGCAGAACCAGAAAAGAACCATGGTAGCCTTTAGTACACATTGTCTTTGCTTAATGCATAGAACACAGAATTTCAAGGTAGAAATCAGATTTTAAAATATGCAGTTATCTGGGATCTGAACTCAAAAACTACACTGCTTTTTCTGTAACTTCTTAATTTATTTGGGATTTTGAAATGACAAATTGCACAGCTAACATCGCATCCAAGAAAGAATCTAAAACAGAAAAAACAAATTAAAATAGAATAAAAAAGAATAACTAAGGATACCTCACGGAATGTCATCAAACTTGGCTTTTTGCCCACTGGAGGTGTTTGATTGCATACCATATGAGCAATAGGCAACCTTGCTGAGGTACCATTTCGTGACAATACACGACTACGAGCAACAACTTCACCCATCCATGCACCTCCCTTTTTTTCAGAAGGACGACTATAAGGATCAAAATAGAAATACGCAATTGGGTTACCCGAAGAATCTTTCACGCGAAAGAACCTGACATCAGTGTTCCAAACCTTAAAAGCAATAATCACGCATCAGCAAATTTAAATAGTTTTTCTCAGTACAAAAACCAAAGCTGAATGAACACAAATTCAGTTACCGGAGCTAGACCATCGGCTGGCTCAATTTCAATGCCAAAAAGTGTTTTTGCGAGGTTAAAGAGTTCATCCATAACCTTTGGCAGAGAAAAGTAAGGACGCAGTTCTTCCTACAAGACGAAAGCAGAAGTCTTCATCTTTTGAAGGCAGATTAGAGACTAAAAAATTATCATAAGCAATGGAATCTTGACACAGTTGGCTCATTATTCAAGAGTAAACAAGGATTAACTAACCATTAAAATAGAGTAAGGAGGAAACACCAAGGGAGGAAGAATTCTGTTAGGGTTCCAAATTCCAATAGTATATGGGTTAGTTCTCACTAGTATCGGTTAGTTAAGAGTAGTTAGGTAGGTAACTTGATTAGTCTGAATATATGTTATAGGATAGGATAGAGGTAAGAGTGACTTGTCATTTGAATAACTTCATTGTTAGAGTGTTGAGAGGCCTTTCTAACGTCCTCTTTACCCTGTCATCGTGTGTAACACATCAATAGACACTAGTATTGTGATTGAGTTCTAACATTCTTCCTAAAATGACTGCATGTACAGTGAATCAAATACAGCATGATGTGGAGAGGAAATTAATCTTTATTTTAATCACTTTAAATATGGTAATCATCTTGTCTAACAGTTAACAATCAAAACTAAAACCTAGTGTTTTTATCCAAGTAAAAACTGTGGGGCAGGGAGAAACCTCGTTAATATCATATTTTGACTCGCGAAGCCTCTCACTCCAAAAGGTAATGTCCCAATGTTTCAAATCATCAGCTTCCAATGCACCCTGATTTTTGGAGAATTTCTTTAGATCTTCCATATCTGCATGGTAAGAAGATGAAAACACTTAAGTTGTTACTTGATTAAAGGAAGATGGATATTAAAGAAAAACATTCATATATGAAAATCATGTGTCAGAACTTGGGTTGAGGAGTTGGAACAGAAAGGACATTATTTATTTATTGCTATTACTGGAGAATTCAATGAGAGTGGCATGCTAACTCCATCAAGATACATGATGCATCTTTTCCATACATAACTAATTTAGCAGCCAGTAAAGAAATGAAACAATATAAAGTCATGTCCCTTGCACTACCTTGCACAGCAGCATCCCAGGAAGCTTTCCGAAGCTTTTCTAGAAGTCCTTCTGCTTTATCAACAGTTGCCATTTTGGTTGCCATGCTAATCTGATGGATTTTAGGTCAGCAGCCTATAACAGGGTTCTAGTCTTAATAAAGGAAAAAAAAAAATATATATATACCTCAGCATAGTTGTTGTAGTTGAGAAGTTTGGCCTTTTCCATCCTAAGCTTTAAAATTTGCTCAATTATTTTAGTGTTATCCAAATCTCCAGTAGATGCACGGGTTAAATATGCACGATAGATTTCCTCACGCAAAGAACGGTTGCGTGCATGTTGCATAACAGCAATAAAACTTGGAGCATCCAATGTAATAACCCATGGCCCATTATCGGCAGTGGCATTTTCATGTCCCTGCATGCTCCCACTAAGTAGTTAGAACTCAAAAAGATATATGATTGTTTATAGCTTTAAAATAATAACATAACATGCCAACATCCAAACCTTGGACACTGCGATTTGTGCAGCTAACCCAAGAGCAGTAGCAGGTAACCCTTCAATCTCTTTCTTATCTGTGATTAGCTTTTCAAACTTCTTTGTTGCATCCAGAACATTCTCCTCAAACTTTTGTGATAACTTCTCCAGCTCCTATGGATAAAAGTGTGATTAAAAGAAAATTTTAAAACAAAAGATTTCCGCAAAAATGTACCTCATGAAATTTTGTTTCCGTGTTAAAGACTTGAAGCCCAATTACTTTGGATCAGGAATTATAGCGCATGCATAGAAATTTATAATCATTTAAACACAATCTTACTAGAATATTTGGAGTACTTGGGAGTTGGGATACTATGGGTGGGGGAGACATATATTGCCAATGAACTTGGGATTTCAAGCCATTGTAAAATGAACAACTTGGTAAACATATTAGCATTTGTTTTATCATAGTCATAAAAATGAACCTGTTCGATTTTGTTAAACCGTTCTCTTTTATCATCTTCAAGGGCCACACCATTAAGAACCGCCTCCTTTAATTGGCCTGCAAAAGCACAAGTGAAATTGTTATTTGGTAATTAAAAAATGACAATTCCGATCATGTGAATAGTCAAACAGAACCACACTTCCATATTCAGGACAGCGTAGAACTTATTCAATATAAGTTGAAAAACAAAGTTACATGGATTCCATATTACGTGCCGAACACCAAAAACAGAAAGTAGAACACGTAAAATGTCCATGTTGGGCATAGTATCCGATCCCAGCATCAAACTAGCAAAGGAGAATATCTATATTGAAGGAAAATGTTCAAACTTAATAGACTAAATCTAGAAGCTAAGAAGCAGCTTTGGGGATGTAACTCAGAGCAATTCAATCAACTCAACAGCAACAAGCTAACACCAGTAAAATCTTCAGAACAGAATGTCATTATAGCATCATAAAACATCTAAATAACTTACTTTCAACAATTCGTTTGCGAGCCTCACTCAGTGTCTGCCAATCAGGCGACTCTCGAATGGCTTTAAATGCATTATAAATAGGCTTACTCTGCCCCAGCTTAAGCTGAAACTTAACCTTCTCTTCCTGCAGACAAATCCCAAGAGCATCAGTATTCAGTACACTCACTCATAGTTCATAAGCAAAATACACACTAGCAAAAAGATGATCACATATTCAAATTATAAGAAACAAACCAATCCCCATATAAACTCTTGCATAATATCCCAAATTAACAAATGCACAGAAACAAACAGAATACAAAATAGACTTAAAGAAACACTCACCCAAATATTTTACAAATTCACATAACCAAAACAAAAATACGCCAGAAAACAACACCTGAACATCTTCAATGGCAGAACGGAGCTCAGAAGTATCCTTCACAGACTTGAGGTGATTGACAATGCCCCAAACAACAACCAAACTATCCACAATCTTCTCCAACGGTTCCACCAGCTTCGGCCACGAAGGTTCCACGTTGCGCTCTAGTTCCTCCAATTCCCTATCCTACATTTAAAAAATCATAAAGAAAAAAGCAAACTTCATAACCAAAAACGACAAATACCCATTTCCCAAAACGCGAGGAAAAGACCAAAACGACAAGAAAGACTCGAACTTGCATACCAGCTGAGCGAGGAGAGTTCGGATTGCGGGTCGCACGTGCTGGGCCTGTACGGCGTCGAAGGGCGGGAACTCAAAGTCCTGAAGCAAGGGGTTCCCTTGAACGACGTCATCGCGTGAAGAAGCTGCAACTGAGAACGAAGAAGAATGAGGGTGAGAGTGAGAAGGGGCGAAGGGTGTTGGCGAAGTTGGTTTGTGAATTGCGTCGAGGCAGAAGGAGAAAGAAGAAGACCAGAGGGGACAGGGACGGGATTTGGAGAATTGTTTGGGGCGAAAAAGGGAAGAAGAGTAACGCCTTAGAAGTGGGTTGTTGTGGCGGTTAATGGTGGAGAGCGTCAGAGTGAGGCGAGTTGCAATCAGCATGTTTACTATCAGAACTGCTCCCACCACAACTCTCTGTAATTGTCTCATTTTTTTTAAACGCTTTCTGCTATGTTATAATCTTCATGCCCTGCTACATCATTGAAAAAAATATCTATATTCTATCGTATATGATCTCTTGAATAGTGTCAAATATTATAGCTTTTATTTAATTTTATTTTATGCTCAACTCTCTGTCTTCATTTTTTAATCGCAAAATTTGATTGTTTTTTAACTTTTAATCCTTTTATTGAAGGTATAAATATGGATCAAGTTTAACCAACTTGAGTTGGTGCTGTGATGAGCTCGCTTAAGTATGGTGATTTTTTTTTTTTTGACCTGTTAAGTAGTTTTTGTTTCACAAGGTATCCCAACTCTCGAAAATTAATCTTTTGCGGATCTGAGCTTCATTTAATAGTCTGCCGCTAGCCAATGGATTGCTGCATGCATAAGGCGGGACACTTGCTTAAGTGAATTAGTGAGTATTAGGATTTAAATTTCATCTTATGCATGTAGTAATTTATTGATTAACCAATTTGATTGTTCTACTATCAGTACATTAGTCTATATGAGTTCGAATCTCGACTTTTATATATGCAGCAACCTATTTGCCGGCAACAGACCTTTGAACGGAGGTCAGATTCGCGACAAATTAGTGATGGACTCATTTGTCGTTTGGGATGCAGTTGGAAAAAAATATATATCGATCAAGTTTTTTTCTACATTGATATTCAGATAATCATCAATATGTAAAAACCAAAGATAATCATCAATATGTATGAATTTTTTTGTTTTTTTTTTTTTTACATAATGGAAAATTATTTTTCTTTTCTTCTCTTTGTCTTTCTCTTTGGCTCAGTTCTTGTACTTCATGGTTGCTTTCTCAAACCCAATGGTAGGGAATTGCTTCGCGTACTCCTCAACGTCGTGACGGAGCTTCGCGATCTCTGTTTGGAAGTAAGTAGACGACTGAATTGTGGCTAAGAAATCCTTCAGCTTTGTTCCTGATTTCAAAATTAATAATTCAATATTTGATGAAATAAACACAATTTCCAGAATCATAATTGAAGGTTTTATTGGATTCTAACCTTTGCTCTCTCCCTTGATCTTCACAGCCAAATTCACTGCTGCATCGAAAAATTCTGCTACCTTAGCAAAATCCTCCTCAACAAATCCCCTTGAAGTGAGAGCAGGAGTTCCTGAAATCCCCAACATTTTATCAGGAGCTGCCAATATGCCCTAAAGGTTTATTCTTTTTTGACTAATTTAGGTTATTTCATCAATAATCTCTATCAGCTACATGATCTTATGCAGATTTAATATGGTAATTGAGAGTTCACTTCCAAGTCATAATAATGAATATGCAAAGCAATGATGGAGGTTGTAGTACCCATCCTGATGCCACCAGGAACCATAGCAGATACATCTCCAGGAACTGTGTTTTTGTTGGCTGCAATGTGCACTGCTTCCAACACCTTCTCAACTCTGGAGCCATCAATACCCTGATTCAAGATTTTTGAGAAACAACGTTAGAATCACTTTATCAAGGTAATAAAACTTTTTTCCCCAACTATATCATGGCAATTAGTAACATACAAATCATTAGAACTGAATGTTATGGACTCATTGGTTACTCAATGAGCCTTACATGCAATATCAACATAGTTGATTGTTACCTTGTTCTTCAGATTCACCAAAACTAGATGATTCTCAGTTCCACCAGAAACAAGCTCATAGCCCCTCTCACTCAGAGCCTAAAATTGTAACAAGGAGTTAGTTCCTGTGGTCTAACATGTAGTAGAAACTAGAAAGATCTATATCTAAGAGAAAAGGCAGCTTATCTCCCCCTTCTATTGTACCTGTGCAAATTTTGAGCTATTACTGAGAACCTGTTCTTGATATGCCTTGTACTCTTGTGTTGTAGCCTAAAACCACACGAGGAGAAGACAAAAAAAAATGGTTACTATCAAGTAATGAATATATGCAGCATTCAGTATGAGTTCTCTATTTTAACTATTTGCCAAAGATAGAGCTAGAAAGAAAGTGATGCATCCATATAAATTAGTTCCAGGATGATCATTTGAAAGGTTCATCAGGATAACAATTCTCATTTATTTTTATTAATTTGTTCTTTAGGTTTCCAAAATCATGCTCATTATACCTTCTCACCTCAATCTTTTGGAATTTTTGGAAGTTAGCTTCCGAAGTAAACCCAAATGATATCACTCAATACAATGTCACACTCCTAATCAACTCCAGAAAAACTTTAAATATATATACCTCATTATCAAGCCAAAATATCTACAGTAAAAATTAAAGGATCAATTTCTATCTGTGTACCTGCTTCAGTGCAACAGCTAAACCAGTAATAGTGTGGTTGTGAGGACCACCTTGCAGTCCAGGGAACACTGCTTGGTTGATCTTGTCTTCATAATCATACAAAACCTTCAAATAAGTAAGAAGAATCAGCATTCAGCTCATGCCATGAATTTACATTTTTTATTTTTCCAGAATCAAAGTTCAAACACATACTGGCAGGCAAACAAATGAGAAAAAGATTTGAGTGAGTATAATAAAGCTAACTAGATAAAATTGGCAATGAATTTTGTTAAGGAATGCACCTCTTTTCCTTGTTTGTTAATTTCTTTCACCCCCTTCCTGTAGAAGATCATAGCTCCACGTGGGCCACGAAGTGACTTGTGAGTTGTGGTAGTCACTATATCTGCATAATCAAAAGGGGATGGGATAACACCAGCAGCAACCAATCCACTGATGTGTGCCATATCTGCTAGCATCACAGCCTTGTGTTTATCACACACCTGAAACATGCTTCATGAGTTCAACCTTGGTCCTCAAACCATGAGCACAAGACAATATCTTAATGTGCATAAAATAATTCTATACAATATGCATTACCTTGCGGATGCGTGCATAATCATACAGACGTGCATAGGCACTGGCTCCTGCAACTATTAGTTTTGGCCTGAAAAGTGTAGCCGTTGCCTCCAACTGCATTTCAATGTTGCTCAAATCTTAAAAAACTCTGATTAACACAAGTGGTATACAAATATTCAAATTGAGAGTAGACTAATTTGAGGCAAATGGAGATTAGAAAATTTCAATCACTCGGCAAAGTGAAAAGTACTGTTGAAGATTATACAGAGACCATGATACATGACTGCAATGTGTGAAAATACCTGGTCATAATCGATATATCCCGTGCTTTCATTCAGTCTGTATGGCATTGTCTCAAAAAAAATAGAGACTGCAGAAATCTTTTTGGTATCAGTCTGCATCATGACAATGGTAACTATTACTTCATTATCCTTGATTGTAATTCTATGCATTGCTAATAGTCAAAAGAAATTTCCCCATTACAGATATAAAAATTCCATTAATCAAAACGAGTCTTATGTTTCATAAAGGACTGCTATGTTATTTCTAGTTAATCTATTAGCCATTAGTCTAAATAGATTTTATTGAAACAGGTAAATTAGTGAGGGAAGTTGATAATACCTGGTATCCATGAGAAAGATGCCCTCCATGAGGAAGATCAAGCGCCATGATTCGCTCGTGAGGTTTCAGCAATGCGGTATAGACGTGAAAATTTGCAGGAGAACCAGACAGAGGCTGCACATTTACTGCAAAATACGGGTAAGAGACACATAAGCTAGATTGCCTTCTCTTTTTTTCTTTTTTCATTCTTTCTTTGGGAATTAAAAGTTTAAAACAACATATTGAACATGAAAATATTCATGGGAGAAAGAGAAAGTGTGATATCTTAAAGCAAAGTCCTATGAAGCCAAAACAAGGGAAATTTGTCCTTGTATGTATTAAGTACAATGAAAACAAATCAAGTGCCGTACAATCTGTAAGGAAAAATAGATGTTTGTGTCGTGTGACTACCTCCCCATTTAGCCGGATCCAACCGGAATGCTTCCAAGGCACGCTTCTGGCATAGTGTTTCAGCCATGTCAATATACCTGAAATAAGAAAGATCAGAAATCTTTGAATTGATTCAATATTTCAATGTGACATTCCCATAGAAGAAGTTCGAAAGGCAAATCTATATTTATTAGGCACACACACACAGAGAGAAAGTGAAAGAGTTACATACTCATTTCCACCATAATATCTTGCACCAGGATATCCTTCACTGTATTTGTTTGTCATGATAGACCCTACAGCTTCCATCACAGAGACAGAGGTGAAATTTTCTGAGGGTATGAGTTCCAGCCCCTTCACCAAAACAAAAGCTAAAAAGTCAATCCATATTGGTGGTGAAAACTGAAATGAAAAACTCTATCATCATATCATAATATATGTTAGGGAATCAAACATTCAATCCTATATTCCCCCTGGCTAGAAAGAATCATTGTCCCTGGAAAAGATGCAAGTAAATAATAGAGTGAGATAACATCATATATACTTCTGAACAGTATATATATTATACCTTCCATTGTCTAGCTTTCTCTAGCTCAATTATATCAGCAATCTCAGGATCAACTTCCTCAAGTGAAGCATTCAATTGCTTTGGCCACTGCAAAGGCAAATCAATATATTACCATAGAAGCCTTTTTTTCCCTGCTTGAAAGTTGAAACAAGATATATATAGATATGCATAATATTAACTATAATTATATAATAAGCTTACCGAAACACGAGATTTGTCCTTGTCATAAACAGCTTCATCGGGTAATGAGGACTACATTCAAAATCAAGGGAAAGGAATACCAAGTAGTTAATTGGTTGAGGTAGGGAAGCATAGAAGAATATATATGAATGTAAATATAAATGAATATTTGTTTTTATAACTATAATAACATAATATAAAGCATGCATGGTTGGAAATTTGATTAAAGAAGACCTTGTAGTAAACAGTGGTGCCTGCACTGAAGAGAGGACGTAAAGGCTTGTCCATGGAAGACGAAAGCCTGCGAAGAAGCGCCATTGCCATTGCCATCTCCAATAAGAGTGTGTTGTATTGTGTGTGTTTTTTTCTCTTGTAACTTAGTTTACAGGTTTTGGTTGTTTTGTTTGTTTCTGTTGAGTTTTGATTTTGGTGGTTGGTGGCTCTTGATGATCCACTCCTTAATCCTTAGCCCCACTTCTAAGTTATGTATAAATAACCATCAAATATTTTTTTTATTTTAATTTTGTCCCCTTAGATATTTGAGTTTGATTGTCATGTATTCACTATTTCAAGAAGATCTTTGTATTTTAATGGTCCTAAAATGATTAGTTGATAAGTTAAGTACTTTTGTTAAAGATTAGACATTCATGTGAAATACTTTTTAGCATGATAATATATCAATTAAGGAGAAATTCTAAGTGACTAATATTTTTTTTGTTTGTCTTGCATTTAAACTAATATTAATCAACTCTTCTTTCTTTTATACTAAAAGTATATTGGCCTAACATTTTTCATTGCTCTATATATTTGATGTCTTATTATATCAGTTTATTTAGTTTATGCTTAAAACTTAAAACATTTGTAAAGCAGTATGTGCTGGTGTGTTATTAAGTAACAGTATCAAATGATTTTATGTTACAGCAAGCAACACAGTAATTAAATATCATTGTAACAAAAATATTATATTATGTGTAAAGTAGTTTTTTTTGAAAAATAATTTATATTATTAGTTAATCAAAAT
The DNA here is from genome assembly GCA_036250425.1 of Stylosanthes scabra. Lineage (NCBI taxonomy): Eukaryota > Viridiplantae > Streptophyta > Magnoliopsida > Fabales > Fabaceae > Stylosanthes > Stylosanthes scabra. Next base: position 90,908 of record JASCZI010271957.1, read on the forward strand.
TAAATTAATTAAGAAAGCCAAAGGTAGGCATTTGTGTACATGGAGACAAGTTAATGGAAGTTGATAACTTGATACATATACTTTGTAACTTTGAGTGAAGAAGGGGGCATATACTTTGTAACTTTATTTGTCTTATAGTCATTCATAATTTTTGTGACCGAAATTGAAGATATGTATTTGTATTGGTTAGAAGTGGTGGTGGCCATGAAAGGCCTATCCACAACAACCATTTCTTGGCCACAGGGTACACCTTTGGCATATATTAGGTTATGATAGGGTTAAGTTAAAAAAATGATTGAAACACATTTTGCCACCAATGCCTTGTAACTTTTTTCTCTAACAAATCAGGACTCTTCATTCGCCTACATTTTGCATGAGTATTCAGAAAAAAAATAATAATAATAATACAAAGTTTCCAACCAAGCAGACCTAAAAAATGGTGTTATACTAATAAAACGTATACTTTTTCCTCCAATCCCATTAAGAAGAATACTTTAAAATATTAATGAATAATAAAATTAAATTGAAAAAGGATACTTAAAAAGAATTACTTGATTTAGTGTGTGATTAAGTTCTGATTATTTAAAAAACACTTTTATAATTTTTTAATATGATTAGAAAAAAAATTGAAAACTAATTTTAATCAGAAACTATTCTATTTAATTATTTTTAAAATAGCCTAAAATTTGAAAATATTCTATTTAATTATTTTAAAAATAGCCTAAAAGTTTTTGTAGTTTTTATTATTTTATATAAATATGGGAAAACTGAATTTTCAAAAAAAAAAAAAGAAAGAAAATGAAAATGAAAAACAAAGGCACCCACGATTAGTACAGAAAATCTGATTTGGTTGTTTTTACAGAAAATCTGCTTTTTTTTTTTTTTATCATGACAGAAAATCTGCTTGAAAACCTTTTTTTTTTGGACTTGAAAGCTAAAATTCAAATGAAGATTTTGGACCTTGTGTTTCATATTTTGGCTTAATGAAAAAAAATATTTAGTCAAAGTCTAATTAAAATTTTAAGAGTTAGTTGATAAAAACCTTGAAGCCCAATAAGTACTTTCTTAAAGGGCTAACCCATTATCAACGACAAGGATAACTTTTATGTAGACCTTTAAAAAAAAAAAAACAATACAAGCAAAACAAAATATCTAATACCCCCCAAAGTATTAAAAAAAAAAATCTAAAAACGCTAGAAGGAGGGCTTGAACCTCCGACCTTGTGGTTAACAGCCACACGCTCTAACCAACTGAGCTATTCCAGCTTGTTGTTAAATTATGGAAAAGTATATTATAAAACACTATCGAAATCATATTTTCTGCAATTACATAAGTTGATTAAGTTCTGTGATTCAATTCAGAGTTCAGACTAATGTATTTTTCGCTTGGATGTTTGATAATCAACCAAAATAATCATATTTGTGGCTAGAAGGTATACATTATACAAAATGGTTATGCAAATATATATCTGCCGTGATAGGTGCTTGTGCTTCAGTTCCACATGTACATTGTTCCCAATATAGTTACCTCTCTTATTAGTGTTGTACATAGTGCATTCTGTATTATATTGAGAAATAGGTGAATAAATTAGGGTTGTTGGGTTCTTGTTTTTATTTTCTTATTTTAATTTTAACATTTTGGTTTTTCATTTTTGGATTTATCTTGTAACCGTCTTTAAAGAAATAAACTATTAAGAAATAAAAGTTAACAATCATTTAGTCCATATTAATATTTAGAGTACTAGAAAACCCACGTAATATAGCTTATAGGAAGCAAATAAATGTTTATTATATGAAAGCTCAAAAAATTTCTAAATACCTGACCCAACATCATAAGATGTGGACTTCTTAATTGACTTCCTTGCAATTACTTCCTATACTTTTTTTATATTTATTATTAATAAAAAATATTCAAAATATTTTATAAAGTTAATTAATACTTAATATGAATAAAATACCATAATATATATATATATATATATATATGCACACACGTGTGTGCAAATAATTTTAAATAAATAAAAAATATCAATTTTACGATTTTACCAAAAGAGAGAATCGGTTCGACTCAATACAGATCCAAATTGGTACTGTTATTTTTAGTATTGGTTCGGACCAATATTTGTTAAAATTTTTCAAAAAAAAATTAGGTTCAGTATTGGTTTAGACTGATACTGCTAATACGATGGATATTGATAAGTATTTTTCAAACGACATATTTTGATAAAATTGATATTTTTATTTATTTAAATTTTTTCCTATCTATATGTCTTGCCTTGTTTAATTTCTAAGCGAATTTTAAAAATGAGTTTGTTATATTTCTTGTCATGTAGTATACTAGTAGGTGAAAATTTACATACAATTAACTTTATATGAAGTTGATATTTTATTATCATTAAATGATAATTTGATTAAATATTTTAAATCATTTAATATTTTTTATAAGTAATTTGATGTGAAATTGATTGTATTTGAGCATCCACTTTACTAGTATCTTTATGTCCATATTTTGTAGAATAATATGGTACAGACATAGATATATGCACGTAATAAAATCTTGAAGCACAGTGCCGAAATATATGGTTTTTGACCCATAAGTGTAATGATTGGATTCAAAACACGTAAAAGATAGATTTATTTTTACCGTGCGTGTGAAGTGTGATTTGGAAGCATTGGATTGGCAAATTAAGGAAGATGATGCATGAAAGAATGCGGTGAAGTGATGATGATGATAGCGGTGAAAAAATTCAGGAAAGAAAAAGAAAGGGAAGTGGGAACTGGGAAGTGAATGCATTAAGCATGATGCATGTGGGGATACTCTCTTTCTGTGCCCATCCCTTCTGGCTTCTGATCAACATGTGCCTTAGATTCTAGGCCCCACTCTTGCTCCTCTTCTTGTCTACCTTCCTCATGACAACATATTCTTCTTCCAATTCAAAATCAATTATTTTATTTAGGGTTTTTGCTAATCAAGATTCATTGTTTTCAAAATATATATTTTAATTCTATGTATGTGTGGGCGAGCACAATGCATGACGGATTATTTTTTATTTATATGTAATTACTCAAAGAAATTTCGGACATTTAGTTTAAAAAACTTGAGAACCAACGTTTCAATATTTATAGTCTTATAAATTAAAAAGAAAAAAATCCAAAATCCGATTTGGAGAAAAACATTTGAAATCTATGAAAGAGGTTTGAAATGAGAGGGAAAAGAAAAAAAAAATGTTTTTTTTTTAAGTGATCTCCTTAGTAAACTAATTTTGCATTACTATAATATTGGCTCAAATTGGTTATTATAGGATTACTACTAATGTTGTTTAGTTAATTCAATTTGAATACACCTTTTGAAAGAGTATTTTTAGAAGGAAAATTAAAGTACATGCAATAAATATTTTTTTAACCAACTAATTGTAACTATTGTTGATAGAACATTCATAATAAAATTTATAGAATATCTGAAACCTAAAACAACTAATAATCAATTTTGTATTTTTTAGAAACAGAGAGTATCTGAAATCTAAAAAATAGAATATCTAATTTAAGTTGTTGACTGATGTTGACTAAATTTTTATTGATAATCTAGTATTATTGTTTTTAAAAAGCTTGTTAAATTTAAAAGGATATGATTTAAGATATAAATTTATTGGCATATTATTAATTTATTACAATAGTTGGTATTTTCATGTTACCTTATAACAATTTAATATTTTTAAAATATTAATTAAATAATGAGTGTTCTTAAAACATTGGTTAACGAAACTCGTTTAGCTAGTTATAGCTAAAATATGGAAGGCAAGTAGGCAACGATGTGCTCCTAAGTTTGAAAGTTATATTATAAAACTATTTATTCCTAAAAGTTAATATGTAATAAATAATTATATTTTTATCATGTTTTTTAATATAAATTGATAAATTGATTATTCTAATAATGGATCATACTATCATAGTGTTCTTTAAGTATTAATTAAATTCAAGTAGTCAAACCATATCTTGAATCTATATATAAAAAAGTTGGCATTATTTCATGTATCGAATGAAGAACTTAGTTTATTAAAATAGACCGTTGCTATATTTTTATATATAACCGATAGAAGATGATATAAACTATAGTTTGGATGTGGGAATTAAGAGGTGAAACGCATATATCCAACCAATAAGTTGAAACAATGCATTATGCATGCAAGAGATGAGCATCAAAACCAAGGAAAAGTGGCTGAAATGTTTATGCAAACGGACACTACCCTCTGAATTCTGATTCATCTCTTTGTGAACTTAGAGTCCCCACAACATGCACAAGTCACATAGTCATAGGATGCAGCACCCTCTCTCTCTCTCTGTTAGGGACCAAAATCATCACATGCCTCAAAATTATTCATACGACTCTTATTATTTGTGGGACAATTCTAGCATAAAGAGCTAAATTTATAGAGAGAGAAATTATAGAATGATTGTGCAATTGTAGAAGGACACGCGTTACTTCACTATGTCAGAGGAAAGAGAAGATTTAGAATTGCGTGCCAAAACATTGACTTATTAAAGGCGTCATTTGTAGTTGTTCGTTGTGGAATCTCTCATTAAGCCATTTGAGAAATTGGCTGGTCATGTTTGTGGGTTGTTTTTATTGATAACATTGTTGGGTTATTTTCAATGCATAATGGGCCTGTCAAGAGTTGAATGAATTTGAAGGAGAAGTGTATTTTGACCAAGAAAAAAAAGATGCGTATTGGAATAGAGTTGATAAATTTGATGGATGAAGGCATTGGATATGTACTAGTCTACTGGGTAGAGTTAATGATTTTTTTAATCATATTTTATTTAATTTATCGTATATTCAACTATTTTTTATTATTTTTAAGAAATTAATTTTTTATATTTTGATCAATAAATAAATTTAAATTAAATATGAAAAATTATTGTGTTTTTATTATATATAACAAAATCAAATTAAAGATTCATAAACATTATTTATAGAAAATGTAAAAAATTATCTTCAAAACACGTTGTTATTCGTGTATAATTCTATTATTTTTTTTAATTTTATATTCAATACATTATATTAAATTATCTTAAGTCATTGTTACTTTCTAATTATTGATTTTTATTTCATGGCATCATCTTATGTATCACATATTATCATATTATAATATTGTTTATCCATTCTCTATATTTATATACATATATAATTATCTCTCGCCCATTAATATATATATATATATTATTATAGATACCTATTAGACAAATCAATAATTTTTTTTTTTATTTATTTTATTTTTGTTAAGTTAAACCAATTTTCTACTATGAATTAACTCAATTTTTTGTCATGTCTATTGGATACACCCCAATAAATTTATACTAGCTATTTGAAGTTCAGTTATCTACATTTTTCACCACACATCAAAAAAGGTCCCAGCTATTTGAAGCAATAATGTTAGCTATAGCAGCAAGGACTATGCATGGTTCATATAGCCAGCTTACTTCATATTATTGACTCACGTGGCTCTAATCACATTAAAAAACGAATATCTTCAAAACAACACCTTCACCATAGCATGACCCTTATTTCTTACGCTCTTTTGAGCTACCCTATCTATCTACTTACCTAGCTATAAATTTTTTGCTTTTCTTATTATCCTCTTTAACTTCAAATCTTAATCAATCAATCAAATGGCTAGTTCCATAATATAATGATTCCCTTTTATTCTTCATTTTTTCTCGAATTAGTAATTCTCATATATTTTTTGTTGTTGTTGTCAACATTTTCTGAGGTGCTTGGTTTGGAGTGAAATAATTCCAAGGGAGGTACTGTGTCCTTTCCCTTTCTTTATATTCATTTCATTCGTTAGGACATTCAGAATTGCCTAAATGCTTGTCCTTATCATCAATCCTACTATAGTCTAGTTTTCAATAATGAAAAACTTTCATGTACTATTTGTCGGTAACTTTTCTTTCTCATCTGTAATAATAATAATCATAATAAATAAGGACTTTTTAAATAATCTAGCTAGTTTATAACTTTATATACCAATATAAATAATTAGCATGTGGTTAATTAAATCTGTATCTAATAACAAGCATGGATTTTCAGTGTTGTAATATATAGTTAAATAGAACTTATTAGAGCTTATTCATTATGTGACTCAAATCCATTATTTATTTATAGTGCATGTTTAGGTGTATGGTCATTGTTTATTACTTTCTTTGGCTGTTGCTTTGTAATAAGAACTAATTTATATATCTCTTATTACCAGAAAGAAAGAAAGAAAGAAAGACAGGTCACTTAAGAAATAAAATATGAAAAAAACATTAATTATGTGTCTTTTCATTATAATGTGATTATTTTCTATATTAACAAAATTATTGAGTTATTAGCTGGTTTTCAGTTTTTCCTAAACAATAATATTACATTGTAAATAATTAATCTTAAGAAATTCCAATTAATTTAGTTATTAAAATATATATTTATATTAATACAGTAATACTACATGTATCACTATAAAAAAAAATAAAAAATATATAAGAATATAAAGTGGTACACGTAGATTAATTTATATTATTAATCCTAATAAAACTAACATCGCCTTAGTTTAGAATTATGTGCCAAATTTAAGTTAATAGAACTATAATTCTTCAAATGAAATTAGTCAAATTGTTAATAATAAGATTCGGTTAATTAATTAATTAATGTGCCAAAGACTCTGAAAAACTAAGACTAAAAAAGTAGTAGTAGAAAAACTTGAAGGAAAGGTAGAAATAAAATTACCACTTAAAAGTTTTTACAGCATGGTGCCAAAACGGTAGCAGGTACTTAAACTGAAACTCAATACCAAATTAAACAACATCATTGATAACAAGATAAAGTTTTACTCATTCATACATACATACACAACAACCTACTACTCCATTGAAATGGACAAAGATCTCAGCAGCAGCAGCACAGTAACAGTGAACTCTTCTTCTTCTTCTTTTTCTTCATCATACATGATGATGTCTCCTTCTTGCTGCTTCCCAATCCAGAATGAGTTCCAGTACTCAAGAATCCACCATTTCAGTAACACTACTTCTTGCTGTTGTAGCAGCAGCCCCATGAAGAGGAGGAGAGGGTGGAGATGGAGAAGCATCCTTAGGAGGCTCATGAGGGAGAGCAAGACCTCCTTGATTTGCAGATCCAATAAACCTGTTTCATTTCAGTATGATCCTGTTAGCTATTCTCAGAACTTTGATGAAGGTACTTGCCACCTTCACCAGGATGAACCTTCACCACAACTACTCTTTCAACATCATAGGTAATTAATTAACATTTTAATTTCATTTATTAACTAATATATTATATGCTTATTAATTTCCTGTTTAGTTATTTATTAGGTTTCTTCAAGATTGAATAATTATATACACATCATCATATCTAATTGTATATGCCTTCAATTAGAGTGGATCTAATTTCTCTGATTAAATAGAAAATTTAACAGATTTTATTTGTAGGACAGAGACATTTAATTTTCCTGCTTTTGTATTTCTTTGAATAGTAGTGTCTCTGTATTTTTATGGTGTTGAATCTTATTAGTGTGATGTTGAATCTTATTAGTGTGATGTTGAATCTTATTATTGTGAAATCTTTATATATATATATATATATATATATATGCTGATGCCATTTTGTTTTATTTTTTTTATTTGCAGTGCTGATGTTTCTCATAGGTTAGATTCTCATTGCAAAATATGAAGCATTGAAGAAGATGGCAACTATGGCTAGTAAAGTGGAGTCCACAGTGTTGTGCCTAACTCTTTAAAAATAAGAATAAAAGTCCTCACTTCATCAAATTTTTTGGGGATAAAGATTAGGAGAGAGATTCATCACTGCAAAAGATCTCCCTGTTGTGTTAAATGGAAAAAAGAAAGAAAGAATAGAATGCAGTTTTTTGTGAGATAGGTACAAGATCTCTGTTTGATGATGCATTTAAATTTTTGACTAAGATAAAAGTGAAATTGTAAAGATTTTATTATTGTTGTTGTACAGCATTTGCAAAATTGTTATGAGACATTATATATTAACTTTGCTTTGTTTAAATATCATCATCTAGGTGAGATATTTTTGGATGTGGGGTATATACCTTAATTTCAATATGCATTAGTAGTCTATAAAATCATTATAGAAATCTCCATTGTTATTACTATTATTATATGCTTCTTTAAATTTGTTGATACTTGTTATTCTTTTGGATTAAAGCAACGAGAATTATTCCTGGATTAGATGCTGTAATCTTGAATTCAAAAGCAGATTTGCAAGAATCATTCTGGCATTATGATAGGGAAAAAAGGAAAAAGAAATAAGAAATGATAGAAAGAATAATTAAAAGTAAGCACTTGTGGAATATTTTTTTTTCCAATGTTTTCCTTTTTTAATACATTTTCTTTATGATTTTATGTTTTCAATTGTGATAAAAAAAATCAATTATGGCACCTAGAGTTAATTAGTTCTTAGAGAAGTGATAATAATTTGTCACTGTTTTGTTTCAATTACTTTTATAGAGCAACTATACAAAAACCACTTTAATTTATCTCAATTTTAATTCTAACTAAAGCAATTATAATATAATTAATTCTACCTAAAACTAACTTCAAAAACAAAATGAAATCCACCCATAACAATCACACATCATCAATTCAGATAGAGTTTTTTGTTACAGTATTCTTCGAACTAGATCAAGAATTAATCCATCCTAAATTAAAGTTCTATAGTTAGTCACTAAATTAGCGTATATATAAAACTAAATTCGAATTATTGACACTCGATTTAACAAATAAATAAACTAACTATTATGGGTCAAGAATTAATCCATTATGGATATTAAAGTTCTATAATTGATCACTAAATTAAATGTATATACAAAATTAGATTCGAATTGTCTCACACTCAATTAAACAAATAAATAAACTAATTATTTGGGTTGATAGAATAGACATATAGATAAATGTTTTTATATATATATATATATATATATATATATATATATATATATACACTTAAACACAACACACACCACGCTCACACACTTATTTAGAAACTATTTTTTTTCACCGAAGAAAATCGAACATTGTGTGACACACATTAGAAGCAAACTGCCAAATTGATTTGCCATTGGGACAAGCCTTAACAAACCACCTCCCTCTCGATCATTATCGAGAGTCGGCCCCAATGCACTTATTATAAGCTTAAAAGGTCATTATTTAAATTATAACCTTACCTGTATATGCCATGTCTCGAATCCGAATCCTTAGATTTATGAGACACTCCTCATTACCACTAAGACATACAGAGATTGGCAGATTAAAATCTTTAAATAGTAGCCGTTCTTATTCAGATCCAAGAATTGATGGCCCAAGATCATCACTCAGTAACTACAACACCCTCGGAAGGACGAAGGTATTGTGAGCTTAAGAAGGCGAAAAATAGGCCCAAAACCACATTCTACTTGACCTAGCCACCTTGGTCCTAAGCCAGACAGGGACCTCTTGATTGGATTGGGTCCTGACCCGGTCCATTTGACCCGATACCCAATTCGATGTGCAAAAATCCCATGCAACAAGTGGAACTTATCCCTCACCAAGAGAATGGGAATGCCTGTGCCACCAACAAGCTCCCGCTTTATTTATTTTTATTATTTAAATTTGATTTCACTATTATTTTAATATTTATTTAATTATAATGAAATATTTGCATGTGACGGAGATTGAGCAGAGAAGATTGATAACAAAATCAAGTATCTGATCTGTGTTTCCCCATCATGCAGATCATCCATCGCCAAGGGTAGATCTTGCGGGCCAGTCCAAATAGTCACCATATATACTTAGAAAACTTGTCGGCATAAGAGCAAGCAGCAGTGAGGTAGTGCAGTTTTAAAAAGGGTCAAACACCATGGATATACTTTTGACGTTGCAGAAAATTAGATGTAACTGGAAAACCATCATGTAGCTAGCTAGGCATCTCTATAAAAAAGAATTTTAATTTTGGAGCTATTATGTGTAACGGACAGCATATGATATCTGCACAAAACAGTAGGACTTTGATACAGTTACTAGTTACTGAAGTAGCTAGTGATGTCATTTTTTACGGTTATTTCATTTGAGCAGTGGAAGATTACAATATTAATCATTACTTCATTAGTGATAACCACAACAGACAACTTTTGTCACACTCGCCATATCATATATGATTCTATTCCTTTACAAATACAATTATATTATTTTATTCTAACTTAATTTTGATATTATGTTGTTTTGTTATTAGTACTACTTTTTTTTTTTTATCGATTAATCCTTTTTTTTCTTCTAATTTATAGTATATCTAATTAAAAATCTTAAAGTTTTAGTTTAATTTTAGTACAGTCATAGTATAAAATATGATATAATCATATTTATTTTTCTAAATAATTATGTTAGGGAATCAATGGCCAATGACGAGAGTGAGGCAAATAAAAAATATCATCTAAAATTAAAATAATAATAAAGAGTATTCATCCAAATAAATAAAAATTATCATTAAAATAAAATAAAAATAATCAAATACATAATACACCACCGTTTCATCGTCGCTACTGCCATCACCATAGTCAATCGCAGCCTCCTAAACCTTCAACTACCACCAACTGTTGTAGTGTTCACCGACACAACAACAACAATACAAAAAGAATAAGGAAGTAGGCGGCGGGTGGTTTGCACCACATGAAGAAGAAAAAGCTGTGGCAATGTAGTAGTGATGAGAAGAAGAAGAGATGGCGGCGCACGACGGAATTATGAAGAAAAAAAGTGCCGCACGGCCAGACGAGGATAGAGTGACAGTGGCGGTGCGGTGGACGAGAGGGGCTAAGATTTTGATTGATCACCATTTACCCCAAACCGATGACCCATGTACTTTTCCTTCACACAACAAAGATTCTTGTGGGCGTCATGTGTCAAGAGATATGGCCACGTCAAACTCTTTCCGAAAAAGACACTTATAAAAACATAATTCTTTTTTCTATAAACTAAAACGGAGATCATATCTCCAAAAGTAGCAACGATCTCACCAAGATTCTCTCAATTTCCAATAGCAATAATTCTATATCTCTTGTATCCGAATTGATTGATTTGCTGGTTGGAGTCCTTATCGTTAGAACTCCCATTTTGTTAGGACAACGGCCTGCCAAAGAACTCCATCCTTCACCTCAAATAATCCATTGTGAGTAGTTTCGACGAGAAGCTAAGATTGTTTTTATAAATGACAAATAGTATTTTGACAAAATCACTCACTATTATATTCTTATCTCTAAAGTCTAAACAAAATTTAAACCTATCCTATCAGACTTTTCCCCTAATCTTTGGAGCTTTCCGATAACAATTTTTTTTAAAAAAAGTGTTAGCTGTGGAGGTGGATGAAGCGACGTGCGCACCTTACTTTAATAATGAACGATTAATTAATAGAAAAAGAGGATCAGATATTTTGTTGCTCCACTCAGATATTTCCTTCATTCGCTCTCTCTATCCCTATATAAGAGAACCTAAATCGCTACCTCTGTTGCCATGGGAACCAAGCAAAGTAAGTATCAACCTCTTCACTATTTTTAGTTGCATGCAAATCATATTCGTTAATTTTATGCATGCATAGACCTTCGTTCTTGATTCTCTGCAAAGCCATTGCATCTTTGATTTGTTTATTCAAATTGAGTATTATTGCTTGTTGTTTAATGTCTGATCCCTAATTTGATGCACGTTCACGTTCTTCGATTTCCACTATCGTGTTAGTTGTGTTGGATTTGCCATATAACTCTGTTGTTTTGAAATTTAGATCCAAGGAATTCTTGATTTTATTCCACGCTATATTAAGATTTTCCATAAGCATAATTTTACATCGACATCTCATTTTGTAATTGATCTGATAACCCTAACCCATCCAATTTCAAGAACTGTAGTCTTCTCTTCTCTTCTCTTCTCTTCTCTTCTCATGAAACTCTTCAATTCTGCGTATGTGATTATTAAGGTGCCATATCATTATGCCAAATAAGGTTTAATCTTCATTTTGTTCCACTTCCTGAAGTCTCACAGGCTTCTTGCTCTGGCTGGCATAACTGAAGTTGGACTAATGCCCGTGAGTTTCCTCCTCCTACTTGAATACCATATGGAATTGGAATAAATCCATTTCTGCTTGTTGCTTCTTCCATTTCTGTTGTGCCATACACCTGCTACATCACACTTTCATTCTTAAGTAAATCCATGCTTTCTGTTCTCACTTTTCATAAGCATCTTTTTAGTGTGCTTGGTTCTGCTTTTGTAAAATCTATGTTTCTTAGTTCCTCTGAAAGTGATTCTGATAGAAATAAAAAGTTTCACTTCTGTTTCTGGTCTCTAGAATTGGTTTTGCAAATTAGTAAGTAAGCGTACACAATAATAGCCAGAAATTGAAATTTTCAGGTGTAGAATTGTTTTTTTGGTGAATGGGGATGCCCTATAGAGTAACTAAGCTGGACTACCTTTTTGCATAGTTGTGAGTTTTCCTCCTGCATGAGGTTTACTTTCTTAAAAAGTTCCAAATTTTCCTGATGGATAAGGTTTCCCTGCATTTGTGAAATAGTTAAAAAGGTAAGTCAGGGTTATAATCTTTTAGAGAAAGATCATTGACGGCTGCTCTGTTGCACGACCTTTCGGTTCAGCTCCTTGATTTCTTCTGTTAGAATTTGTTCCTGCATAATTTGGTTAAGCTGGTTAGTTGCTTTCTGGTGCTTAAGTTTTTCTTGATGGGAATAATCAAGTAACCTATCTTTGTTAGAATTCTAGAAGCAGTTGTTGACCTTTTTCATTCGAACACCTTGGAGACTCATTTCTAGTTGGTTCTCTAGATCTTGTAGGTTTCTCACACTCAAACCGTAAAGATGTTGTCCCATCAATTGCCTGTGTGACATATTTTAGTGTTCAAATATAGAGCTTAATTAGATTAGATGTGAAAATTCATTAACAGTTTAACACCAATCATTCACTAACATTATCAAAACAAGGGGGAATTTAGAAAAAGAAACATTGTTTATTGGATTCAGTGTAGTACGGAAGACACAGCCCTCCTACCCTGTAGCATGGGCCATGGTAATACCTTTGTCTGACAGTGAAGTGCATCCATAACTGTAACTACGTGTAATTTATTTAGTAGAACTAAGGAAAAAAAGAAGAAGGCTAAAGTACATTAGTAGAAAGTTTGTACCGATGATTTTCTTGGAGATTCTGTAGTTGCTGCCTTAAAATTTCTGCCTCCCTTTGCCAAAACTATCAATTATCAAGTAAAGTGATGTA
>JASCZI010271957.1:104233-115672 GCA_036250425.1 Stylosanthes scabra
TGAGTAATGCAAAGGCATAAAATGCAAAAGGGATAATTTTCTTCATTCTGAACTAGATGCAACAGATTGCTTCAATGTGACCAACAATGAGATATGGGATAATATGATAACCTGAATTTCAAAATGTATAGTGAAATTTAGAATGATCAGGTGAAATTCTTTCTTTATGAAAGCCAATATGATTCTTCTGTTTGATATCTCGCATTGAGTCACTGCAGAGCATAATAAAGGGTAGTTGCAATATCTTGATTAATCAAATACTTGCAATATCTTTATTGTTTAATTGAGTGCAGCTTATATAGGTTGTTCTGGTGATTTTCATTTTCCTTCCAGTTTGGAGGAAAAGAATTTGTTGGCATTTGAAATGGAAGTATGGAATTGATTCCATTCCAAACCTTACTCTATTTCAGATTGCCAACTCAAATTCTTCCTCAGCTTTCTCTTTTTCCTTTCATCTCAAGCAATTTCTTGGGTCTAGTCATCCATTTTAATCATGTAATAATTTTGGACGACTTTTGCTTCACTTTCATGTAATTCTTTGAATTATATAATTACTGGGGTGTAAAAATTCAAATATGATAGTCCAGCCTTGTGAATAAACAACAATAGGCTAATGATATATTGATATTATTCTTTGGCTGAATTTTGAACATATTCTAGCAATACTGTTACAGTCAAGACTAACAAACTATTTCCTAACAGAGTTATATACTTATATTCATGTGACGGGTCATAAGCTATAACTCCATTAAAAAATAGTTCGTTAGACTTGGCTGATCAGGATTCTAGAATATTTTTAACAAAAATACATCTGACTTTTAACTGTGATTGAAGTTGGATTCTAGGAATCATGCTTCATCCTGATTTTCATTTGTCAGCATGAGCAATTTATGTGATGGTTTCACTGTTATCTTCTGAAAATTGTTGATGTTATTTGATGATGTTTTTAGGTTTTACTGCATAATCTATTGATGCATTTGTATTCTCTATGCTGATCAAAGGAGGATGGTTTGATGGATTCTGATAAGAATCTTAGGATAACCACACCACAAAAGCTAGTTATTGTGATTGCTGAGCCTAAGTCTTATCCTGGCATCCTACACTCAAATCACATACCTTGCACTTGAATCCTAGCATCCCACCATGCTGCTTATAGTCTCAGTGCCCGTGAGGGCCGCGTACTGCTAGATTGCAGTTGAGAGACATGGTGGAAGGCTCTGATACCAAGTAACAGAAGATAGGGTAGTAGACCGGTGCAAAACATCCTGCACTTCCTAAAGTCTATAGAATGGCCACACTACTCTAGAAGGCGTAGAGAGCACAGTCTAATTTAATAACAGTATATGCAGCTAATTTCACAGCTTGAACCCGTGATCCGGACTCCAGAGTTCACACTCTAGGATATATACTTGTAAAATCTTAGTGCTGGAGGTAACTCATTTGGATCTGATGCATGAGAAATTTAGCTGTGTCTGATAAGTGCAGCCCTGGCCTGTCACTGTTCTCAGAATTGCTGAGAGTTGAAAGAAGGCCAAAAATAATCTAGCTAGCTTAGCTCATCAGATCATATACTATATATGATTAATTAGATCTCAAAGTAAATGCTTTCTGTAGATTTGGCCATAATCACAGATTTAGTGTTATGCAATTAAACAAATTAATTAATAAACAACCTAATGATGATGGACTTATAAAATAAATACAGTAGCGTGAATATGTAGCTGTGATTAGAGCATACCTTAACCTCAGATTCTGGATTTATGAGTTGTTGTTCTTCCTCCTTGCATGCGTTATATCTCTCAATCACTGATTTCAGGCTGATCACATAAATGAATTATCACATTTCTATTTGTTTTATGAAAGCTGTGTTAATACAAGACATAGAGAAAGAAATCAAAGCATATCTAGCATACATATTATCTCAACAATATATATCTGTAGAGGCCACTTAAAGGATGAAACAAACATAATAAAAAAGTATGAACAAAAGGATTAGTAACATATTTAAATGACTCTTAAAAAATTACAGCTCTCAATTTTGCTATTATATAATATTTCTAGTTTTTTGTTATATAGATGTCTTATGTTGCTGACTCCGGTTCAATGACCATGGAGTTCTAATTGTGTTAAATGATTCAATTCTTTATCTGCTTGATTTTCATTAAATGTAGGATGTACATGAACCTGACAAGATAATATTATTATGGAATCTATCTGATGTATTTGTGGTGAAAAACTAGTTAATTTTGAATCATTCAGCTTTAAAATTAAGTATATATATTGTTCAAATTTGTAAAGAAGTGAGGCAATACAACAAATTAAACTAAAGTAGGACTCAATTGTTTTCTCAATGCCTGTTGACTAGAAGTACACATAATTATTGCACAGTATTTAGGAAATGTCGAGTTCAGTTATTCTTTTTGGTTAGTTAATTAGTCGTTGAATTGTTCTGTCTTTTTACTTGAATATGCTGCTAATAATTTTCAGCATTATCATTGGGAGTTTAAGATATATGACTCTTGCCATATATTCCCAGTTCCCAACTCTTGTATGTTGATACATATTTAAACCGTCACAACTCTCATGAGCACATACATACGTTCAATTCATGGATTGCATTGTTATATATATGCTTGTTATCCAAGGTTTACGCTAAGGGAGTAAGAGCAGATCTAGTCATTATTGGCTGTGTTCTGGTATCTAGCTTCCAGCAGCCTCATTGTACTTTCTTCCCCCCCAAAAATTGATTCCCTATGATTTTTCGAAATTCAGTTTGTAATATGATTTTAAAATATCTAAAGAAATATTAATAGTAAGATAAATCATAATGCTAGTTATATTATGATCTATTCATTATATACTAAGACTTGGTTTTGTAAAGTTTTTCGAAGAGATACTAGAGCTTTTCAAAAGCACAAGCACTTCATTTTGTGTTTGGTAAATTAAAAAGACGATGTGTCTGTATTTGCCGTTTTTAAAAGATGAGAGTACTTTTGAAAGTACTCATGCAGGAGCCTTTTTTTTGTGCTTATCAAAATTAAAAAATATAATATAATCTTATTTATTAATAAATATCTATATTCATTATTATATTTATATCTATTATGGTCTTTTTAAATTTTAAAAGTCACTTTACCAAATACAATTGTTGTTGCTTGTGATTATTAAAAGTCATTTTTTATTTAATTTTACTAAAAATATGTACTACGACTTTTGAAAAGCTATATTTTAAAAGACAACTTTTATAAGCTACTTTGGAAAAATAAAAATTTTGCCAAATCAAGTCTAAGGATGTGAACAAAATAAAAAAATAAATAGTTTTTACAATCAACCATATTATGCATAGCAAATTATAGATTTGATATAAGTATATAACTCATTTTCCATCAATAATACTTTCACTTAAAAATTAAAATATTTTACTCTCTCGAGTTTCACTTCAAATATATGTAATGTAATATAAATGATATTTTTATTTGTTTTTGCACATGTAATTATTCTGATATATAACAGTGTAAAACAAACTTCTATATTGTCATATATAATTTTGAAAATTATAACAACTTGTGTTAACTTTAGGTCTTTCAGAATCATATTTTTTTTTGTAACATATGATTGGTTGATAGTAGTATATATAAAAGGTTTTTTTTTTTTTTTGTGTCTGTATATATAAAAAGTTTATATATACTATAAGGCTATGAAAATTAAATTAGAATTAAAATTTTGTTCGAGAACATTGAACAGTGAAATGTGATTAGACAAACACTATTAAACGGATCAAATAAATCAAATATAACTATAATATTAAGATGATACATATAATTAAATGTAAAAGCATAAAAGTTTATGTGGTTTGATAATCACATGTCTACATCTAGAGAATACAAGATAGAATTTGGTTATCATTTCCAACATCCTTGTGCACCCTCTCATGGCCTCAACCTAAAGGACCTCTTTATTACAGTCTGTTGTTCTCTAGTATCACACCTAAATCATTGATTTTATTCATAATAAGAAATCTTAAGGTGATTCAGTTAAAAAGATCATTAATGCCATTTCACTTATATAAATGGAACAGAAGCTAAATATTTGGATTGACATAATGACACTGTTCTTTCTATCTAGCCACTGATTAACTGAGTTGTTTTCAGCATATGATCAAAATCTTATAATATCTTTTATGGTATGACTTTCGTATACGGATGGATTTTTATTGAAAGGGAAAGAAAATACAAATTACTGTGGATAAATTTTGGGGTATCCTTATTCCTTAAAATCTTTGTATTTGATCTGATATGTGTTGTTTGAGGTTGATGATTTTGTTGTGCATTATTTCTCTCATGGTGCCAATATAATGTACTACATCTGATGAAATCATTGATCTAATTAGAGTTCAATATATATAATATTATTTATACAGAAATAATAAAAATAAGATTTAATTATTTTCATAATCTACTTAATTCATAAAATTTAAACAATATTACAAAATATAAGTAAAAAAGTGGTATTAATATTAATTAATATATAGTAAAAGTATGAAAATGAAAAATCAACCCAAAATAAATAGTTCAGACTTCAGATGCATGAGCATGATTCGACATATATGATACTGTATGTATTTCATTATATTTTCTTATATATAAAATAACAAGTGTTTTAGATATCTCATGATTTATGGTAATTTAGCGATCTTAACTGTTGATTTTAATTGTTTCTAATACTTGCGTTACTTTTCTGATTGAAATCAACGGTTAGATCACTGAAATAGTATAAACTATGGTATATCTTAAACGCTTCCTATAAAATATGTCACGATGATTAATGAGATAGAGGGTTATTACTCCAAAGGGCTGAGTTATGATCATTAATCTTTTGAGACCAGCACGTGTTCATATTAGATTTCTGAAATTTGCAAGATTTTCATTTCTGTGAATGTGTATACTTTTCTCTTTGGTGTATCATGTCTGCTTTTTTTAAATTTAACTCGTTACCCATTCCAGAAGCAGAGATTTTTTAATGCTTTTTTGTTAAGATGCTCCTCCATATACACCAACATATAAATATCTCTAACATAAATATATGCATTTATGATTTTTATATATTCTTTATCTTTATCATATAAGCAAACTCAGTTTTGCTTTCCAAATATGCAATGAAAAAAAGCACTACCAAAAATCTAAATAAGGAGATCAATTATTCCTCTTCATTGAATATACCTTGGATATATTTTAGCTAGCAAGGGGCTATAAAATATACTTTAATGAAAAAGCTAAGCTAGCTCAAGGATCCTAAGAAAGTAGTGGGTTTGTGCTTAAAATTTTATTGATTACTTTGGATAAGGACTAGGCAGAAAGTATACAAGAAAGGAAAAAAGTGTAGTAAAATTGCAAGCAAAAACTAGAGAATGATGTGATTTCACCTAACAAATCATTGCTGCTATTAGTTAGAGATAGATGCTTAAAATAATTATATTATAAGGTTGTCCATATCAAAAAACTAGTGGCTAAAACACTTTATTTGATGCATGTATTTGCCCGTGACATTGATCTTAAATGGGAACTTGAATTGAATATTTTGTTTTGGGATGGGACATGTTCTTGTGCAATAAATGCTATATATATATATATATATATATATACCTACTTTCACATCCTGAATGATACTTGACATCATCGATTGGCTAAAAGGCATGGTATCAACTAACTAAATCATTTGGATTATTGGTAGTGGCTAAAGTTTTGCAAAGATTGGAATCATGTATATATGCTTCTATGTACTAATAACCTTCTAAATTTGGCAAAACCAGGTTTACATGCATGCATGGTATTATGAAAGATGGAGACATGGATTTAATAAGTTGTATGAGTGATTAATGTAAGAAAATTTATGCATATCACATTAGTAAATTGTTTATTATTTTAACAGTTTTTTAAGAATAAATATTTGATTAGATGATAAAGTAAAGTTTGTGTATATATACTATGAGCACATAATAATTAAACATGTAAACTCATCTTGAAAGAAAATAGCCTAATAGCTAGCTAGGTATATGAAATTATCATTATCGAATCGAAGTATATATAAAAATCTTATTACTAATAATAGATTTACTATGTTGAGATATATTCTTTCTCCTTATTAGCTTATATATGAGCAGGATAAATAAATGTTTATACCTCAATTTAATTTCTTGTTTTCCATTACATGTGAATATTGAATATGTTTCTTCTTTGAACAACCTATATATATTTCTTCTTGGCATATGTCTAGGATAAAGGTTTTCTCAATGTTCTGCAGCTTATAATTAATTAAGAGGAAATGTAGGAGGAAAGAAGCTACTCTCTTTTCTAATAGATATTGACAATTATTCTATTTGAGTATTTAGGATTCTATAAAAGATATAACTCTTTTAATACTAATTTTTTCATACTCAACTCAAATTTAAGACTATTAATTAAGTTAAAGGAAGCTAAACTGCTGAATACTAATTAAGTTAGTGGCTAGACAAGTAGGGAACATATATAGATCTCTTCTCTGCACCTCTGTCTTCGGATCATGAGCACAACATATATAACCCTCAGCTTCATTGAGCTATTAGAACTTTTTAATTAGAAATGTAATATTAATAAGGCAATCGATATATAAGATTTTGTTCATGCATAAACATTAACAATATTATTATGATAAATCATGTAAATTAAAATACTCCCTCAGACCCTCAGACTATAATTAGAAGCTCAATTTAATTAGTGCACGTATATATATGGAAACTAACATATGGCATCTATATCTTTATTATGTTTCCAAGATGATATTCTATACCAAAAAGCTACTACAAAGAAAGTAGTATACTATATATTGCAAGAAATTTGAGAAAATTGATAGATATTGTTGCTAACTCTTATAATGATGATGAGAGTGTATGACACAAGGTTCAAATTTAAGTGTGTGCTATTAACTTTAATTTTTCTAGGACTGTCAAACCCCACATGCCTAGAACGTCATCTCTTTTAACTTATAGCCATGCATATATTGGTCTTCCATATTATTATTATTACGGTCTCTCCATCAACTAATTTAAGGTAGTAATAATAATAATAATAATGCTAGCATAAATTGAATAATTAGAAGAGAAAAGAATACTATTCATTTTTTCATACACCAAATACTTTTAATGTCCCTACACAAAGATATAGTTGTTATATATTATTAACTTATTGTGTTTTTGAAAAATTTTTAATTAACAACACAAAAAAAAATATTAATGATTAATTAAAAGTTATCAAAATGAAATTGAAAAAAAAAGGGAAAAGAAAAATAATGAACTAAAAATTCCACCAAATTAAAACCTAACAAATCATCAGATTTAGGTAGGCACAAACATATTAAAAGACAACTATACATATGAATATGATGATGCATCAAACATACATAATAAGGAGAGATTAAAGAGATGGAAATGAATTAATTAAATGAAAGTTCAAAGCTCAAACCTTGTGTTTGCATATTCATAAAGTTTTCCAGTGCTGGAGAATATGACAAGACCAACTTCTGCATCGCAGAGGATAGCAAGCTCCTTGGCTTTCTTGATCAAACCCTTTCTCCTCTTTGAGAAAGTCACTTGCCTGCTCGTCGAATTATCGATCCTCCGAATCACAATCTTCCCTCTTCCCATTTCCTAGCTAGGGTTTCTAAAAGTACTAATAATGTTCTTGATGATTATTGGTTAATGACACACAAACTATAATAATAAGTAAATTAATTAAGCTAATCAAATGCTTAATTAGTATGGAAACTTAAAGATTTGACCTTACTTGTTGGTGGTAGAGAGCAAATTAAAGCAAGAGAGACGAATCTTAATTGGAGGCTAATGGAGATGATGAGTGAGAGGGTGCAAGAATATTATGCTTATGGTGTGGTCTTGAATCTTGATGCCTTTCTTCGTTTTTTTTTCCTTTTCTTTTGTGTGTGTGTGGCAATTAAGTCCAAAGAGGCTTTATAATAAGCACAAGAGTGGTGGGTTAATTAAAGGGTTACGGTGGTGGTGAAGGTGAATAAACAGAAGATTATTATTATTATTGATTGAAAGGTAAGATTACATTTACAATACCATGATGGTTTTTATAAAATAATATTAATTAACTTAATTACTAATTAGAGTAGCGTTGTGAGTTGTGACCATAGGTTTAGTAAATACTGTACTTTCCACAGTTCTAAGTATTCGATCGAGGAAGAGAATATTATATTAGAGAATATATTATAGTAGTAATATTTGGACTAAGGACTATGCTATTACAATAATTTATTCAGTTTTAGAATTTTTGTGGCGCCGTCAGCCGTATTAATCTCTGACACGTTACAAGTACAGATATTTGTGTTTTTTGTTTCAATATATTTTCCCCTTTGCTTAGCTTTTTTTTTAAAACTTTATTTATTTATATTAAAAGTTTGGAAATAGATAATAATAGTTTTTAGGCTAATTGCATTATTTAATTTATAAGAGATGCTTAAGTATAGTGGGTCTGTAGTTTTAGTTGCATTATCATTATTATCAGTAGTATATAACTATATATAGTGGAGGTGGCAACTATGATACGAATATTTAGTATATCTTAAGAATTTTGAAGTTTAAAATTATTTATAAATGGAACGCTATTAATATCTTGAATTTGCTACAAATTAAATAATAGTATTTTGATAAATATTTTTATAATCAAATTTTAGTTTTGAATTATTTCATGCTTTACAAATGGTTGAGGGGACAAATATTATAAAATAGAAAAAAAATGATTGAAGAAATGCACTGCCTATCTAATTAAGCTTGGTAATCTAGTCCAAAAAAAACTTGATAAAAAAAATTAGTAAAAATTATAATTTATATTTGATATATTATATAATAATAATTTAGTTATATATAAATTAATTAAAGACACTGGTTAAAATAAATAATAAAAGTAAAAAAGAAAAGAAAAAGTATAAATAATTAATAATTTTTTAACTAACAATTAACAAATCTGCCAACAAAAAATAGAACATCTGAAACTACTGTTTATAGAACATTTATAATGGAAGTTATAGATCATCCGAAACCTAAAGCAACCTCAGCCAATTTTATATTTTTTTAGGAACAGAACATCCGAAACTTAAAAATAGAACATCCAAAACCTAAAGAAATAGAACATCCAATTTAAGTTATTTATTAATATTGGCTAAATTTTTATTAATTACCTAGCATCGTTAAAAAGAAAATATTAAACTCAACCATTAATTAGAAACATACACTCAAACGATTAAAATATATACCCCGATCTATATAATAATAGTCAATAGAATGCAAAGCTTCATAAGAAAGTATCCACTGCTCCAAAAATGAGTGTAGTAACAAAGATAAAGTTAGGTAGTAACTTGAGTTGGATTGCATTTTGTTAATTGTCGATATTCAAGTGTGAGGGGTTAGTCGCACATCTTTGAGAGTAAGGAGAAGTGAGTAGTTTATAAGATGAGAGACCCACCTACTTGACACCTTAAGGTTTTGAGTTGGATGTCTTCTCATCTTATGTTTTCTCGCTTGGTTCCTCCCTAAAGTCTCTTCCCGACGGTTTTGCTCCCCACGGTAGCCCAACATATTTTTCCACCTGATTTGATGATTTATTACAGCATGTACTACTTCATTCTCATCCCTTAACTGGTATTTTGTTCTTTAGACTTTGGTTTCTGCAGCTATTGCGCCCTATAAAATACAGGACCCATTTCTTGAAAATGCAAGTAACAAGTAGTATATGTATTTCCAAAACAAAATTTTTGGAAAATGTATGGATCATCTCCACGGGTATTTATAGCAAATTCAATACTAGTCAGTATATTTTATGTATCACTTCACCAGCAATCATATATATTCGTATACATGAAACTTTGAATTGGAGTTATATTTTGAAAGGGAGGGAGTAATTAATAGAGAGTGAGATGAAAGCTGAGAGTAATATTTGTTTTTGCAAATATAGTTGAGAGCTTTATTAATTAGTTAGCTAGGGGAAAAGTATTTTTAAATATTTCAGTCAATTTTTTTTATTACTATTAATAAAATAATGATACTTTTTAATATATACCCCTCTTAGAAAATCAATTGTTCTAAAATTAATTTGATAATAAAAAATATATAAAAAAAAATATATTATTTATCGACGTATACAAAATCTTTAAATCTGAAAAAATCTCGATCATTTAGTTATTTAAGTTTTTGAACTTTTAGTACTGTTCTAAAAAAACAAATTTAACCATCAATAAGAATATAAATCGATATATTTGAAAACATAATTTATATTTATATATACATATTATATTTCCAACTAGTAAATGGGAGTTAGTTAAAGTGTTAATAATAGAAGTGCAGTAGTGTAGAGGATGAAAATGTAAAGAGGCGAAGTGTTGATGAGATTATTAGAGATTCGAAAATGAGTGAAAGGGGAAAGGCATGGCACGCCTGAGACCAATAGTAAGCAAACCGTACCTTAGTTTGCGCAAACCGCAAAGGTTTTTGATTCATAGGAAACAGACACCCCCATGCCCTATGCTATTCTTAGAAACATACAATCTTGTTTTTTGAGTCACACTTCACTTTGTTCATTTTAAATACTCGATTTGGTTAAATATCATATGCCCTCCGCCAAGAGTATAAGCTTTTTAATTGAGAGTTTCGAAAACAAAAAAAGGGGTAAATTTCATACGTGTCTTCATTTTTTTAACAAGAGGTTTTGAGTAATTAATAAAAAGAGTTAAATTTGAACTAACATATTATTTTAAAATATTATTTATGCGTTAATTTAAAAAAATAATTAATTTTGTTAATTTGACTATATATAATTAATTGTACATTTAAAACTTCTTTGCACATACATATACGAGTGGTAAGTATATTTAAATTTAAATATCAAAAATAGAAAAAAGTAATTAATATATTTTATGAAGTTAGTCTACTTTATAATAAAAGAAATTTTACATTACTCAACAATTCATTTATTTTCCTTGGTAGGTAACTATTATATTGTGAAATCCCAGTATTCATACTTAAGAGACTAATTAAGTGATGTCTTACCAGTATATATAATAATGAATATCTTATCACACTTTACTTTATTTTACCGTTTATTTTTGTTTTTATATTAAAATATTAATAAATTAAGCACTAAACTTTCAATTAAAGTAAAAAATATTTTAAAATGAAGGAAAGTAAGTACTTCCTTAAGAAATTAATAAATATTACCTTCAACTACTAATTAAACCTTTAATTAATGCACTTTAATTTTTTTTTTTTGATAAGCTAATGCACTTTAATTTTAGACACTGTATGTATGTAGTTATTTATAACCTATAGGCGAGAAAGCTTATTATATAAATGTAGTAGCCAATTAAGGGGGGGGGGGGGGGGGGGGGGCCCGG
>JASCZI010271958.1:0-12208 GCA_036250425.1 Stylosanthes scabra
ATATATATATATATATATATATATATATATTGCTCTTCCCGAGTTATTAAGCTTGTTTAATATAATGTGAATTAGTGTTCTCGCGGTAGCCTGGCTCAAGTCAAAGAGGAGATTGAGGGTATTAATTTTGGATTCTAGGAACCATTGTTATGGTTCTACCTTAAATTCTGTTTACTCGGAGGTTTTTAGGACATTTGAATATTAGATTTCTTTGTCATGTTTAAATAACAATAATACTTTCATTTTCACCTTGACATGTGTTTGTTTTGCTTAATACATAATTGTGTTAATTTTACAAGATTTTTCTCACAAAAGTTCTTTATTATGAATTTGTATTTTTTTAATCATGTTTTACTTTTCATTTTGCATCCCGTATGCACGGGGTCTGAAGAAGATGGATGAGCACATTTTTTTAAATCTTATATATATTTTCTATAGGTTTCTAAGTAGTGGAGGACTGTACCACTAAAAAAAAGGAGTTCTGCACACCAAATTTTGAGACTTTTGTTGTTCTATAATTATAAAAGGCAATTCATCTGCACTTACCCTGCTAGCCTTACAAGGTTCATTCTCAATTCAATTCTCTCCCATGTGTCCGGTTTTTTAATAATTATTATTAGGGTTTTTCTCTGGAATAGAAGCCAAAACGTATAGAGATATAGATATTTCATTTCAGCCAAAAACAATTTGACACGTGCTGGAGAGATGATGTTTGGAACAGTGTTGAGGGCACTGTGTTGCAGTTGGCATCAGAAGCTGTCGGGAATGTTGGGGGTGTTAGTGAGTAGCATGTGATGAGGTAAAGCGGAATGAGGATGAGCAACCGTATTGAGAGGAATGGGTCATGAGAGGAATGGGTCATGATTGGGCTTGTGCAAGAGTTGGGTTGGGACGATGGAAATAGTGTATTTTTGGAGTAAATGGTATAACTTATGTACAATTTTTGTTCAACCCATTGTATATCTATTAAAATCTATCTATCTGCTAAAAAAAATCTATCTATCTATTAAATTAATTTATACAATAGGTATATTTATTACACATTATTTCATACAATCTAGCTTATTTGAAATGGGCTGGCGTCATAAGAAAAAATGTAAACACTTGATCAATTCATAAATTCATTTTTCTTTATTGCTTTAATTGAAAAATAATGATTATTATTTTTTATTAATTAATGAAAAAAATTACGGTTCCGCTATCCTCACACCCTTTTGGTAAACACCAATTTGACACCTGTATAAAATACGGTCATTATTGTGTTAATTGCTTTCCACTTTCAGTAGTCCATTTATAAAAATCGTATTTTTATACAGGTGTAAAAGTGGTGTCTGTGAAAAATGGTGTGTGGATAGCATTATTCAAAAAATTAATTTATACAATAAGTTTTCAATATTTTTATACATTAATAATATAATTAATAATTTAATACTACTATATTTGTCTTAAAAAAAAAGGTAAGAATAACATGTATTATGGGAAAAAGGTGAAAAAGTCAAAGTGATAATTTTTTTTATATTTTAGGTGAAACTCAAACCTAAAATCTCTTATAATGAGAAGAGATAATGCCATATAAATTAAATTTATTGATAATCAAAATGATAAATAACATTTAAGAAATTAATCATATGAAGTGAACAACAAAATAAATCACAAATATAGGTGATTAATGTAAAAATTATGTTAAAATACAAAATATATAGTGAAAATAATTTAAATAATATATTTATTTATGCATAAATATCTTTATAATTTATTTAAAAAGAAAAAATATCCTATTTATAAAAAAACATAAACACTATTATTTTTATTTTCAAACAAATACTATTTTCTAAATTTAACAAATATCGAAATTCAATTAATTTTTATCTTTTATTTTCAAAATAAAAAGTAATTTAAAACAAAAAATTAATTTCCAAAAACCCAAATTAGATCTGAAGGAAAAAAAATTGCAAAGAGGAGAGTATGGTCTTCCCTTTGCTCCTCCTGACATGCGACGCATCAACACGAGATATTCTATCTTTTCCATGAATTAGAAATGATTGAGATTCAGATTTCAACATTTTTACAAGTACATTTCAAATAATTTAATATATTAAATTTTGTAAATATTTTTTGTAAAATTAAAATAATCATTAGAAAATTTTTAAACGGTAACCACATTAATTTTGGTGTACAATATTAATTTTTTATTAAGATTATTTCTAATTTAAGATTACTTCCCAATATAATTTAAAGAGAGTTAGAAGTATGTGTTAGGAATGAGATTATCTAAAATAACTTTATTTTTAATTATACCTTTATTTGGTCCTACTCTTTTTTTAAATTTTAACCCAATTTTATTTATTATTTATTTTTTACTCAGCACTTAATCAAATTATTATGTTACAATTTTTTTAAGAGCACACTTTTTTTTAATTATGTTAATGGTTTCTTTTTACATATATATAAAGTTTATTTTATTATGGTTGAACTCAGTTTTTTTTTTATTAACCCGACAACGAAACTGTCAAAAAAGCCCAGCCCACACCATATTGAAATACTTCTAAATCCAACACCCACGACCAAGCTCCTCCTTCCTATTTTGACGCCGAGCCAACACTGAGCCAGCAACCAAGACTAATATATAATATATTTTGTGTCAAATCACTATATCTCTACACAAGTCTTGCACCTATACCAGAGAAGGCACCTTATTATTATTGACTGATAAATATCTTTTAAAGCAGATGTTTTGTCATTTATTTAGGATTCAGTTTTTTTTTTTGGACATGATTTAGGATTCAGTTTACTAATAGTTCTTTCTCAAAAAAAAAAGAAAAGGTTACTAATAGTTTTTTTTTATTAATATACTCTTACTTTCAATTTTGTGCAACAACTTAATTTGAAAAAAGGGTTATTCTATGCTGAACATGTTGACAGTGCGTATATGGTACATGCTGCTTGTTGATTAGGTGGAAAAAGATAATATTGAACCGCTCTATTGGAAAGGAAGGAATTTTGATTAGTTGATGGGCCTTGAAATCACATTTTTTTTTTCAAGCAAAGATGGATTTGAGCAAGAATTTTTAATGACCAAAAACAGAATTTTAGATTTTGGGAAACCCTAAACACCCTCACCCTCACTCCTATTCACACTCACTCGTCCCTCTCATCATTCCTGCTGGGTGCCGCCATAACAGCTGTTCGTCAACGTCCCTATTAGACTCAATTCCGTCATCACTCACTTCCGTCGCTGTCGCCACACCCCTCTCAGGTGTCTTGTTCGTCGACTTCCATTCCTCCACACCTATTAACCTCTGTGTTGGCTCCTCCCATTCTTCTTGCTCATCCCTTACTTGTTAAAAAATGTCCATTAATTCTCATAGCGTATCTAATTGGTGGATACATCACTCAAGCCAACACTTATATAATGCTGTTTGTTGTTTCTTCTTATATTTTTTTTTATTAGTTATTTTTTCTTTTTCTGATTTTGACCATTATTTTATTTTATTTTCTGGTATAAGATTTTTTATGTGGTGTTGGCTATTTTTTTTTATCTTGAATTTTTTGAACATTTAATACTTCATTAACATAATGGTAAAGTTAAAGGTTATTGTTGGTACAGTGTTGTGAGGGTGAGAGAAGGGTGAAGGTGACATTGAAAAAGAGATGTTGAGGTTGATAAAAGAGGGGTAGGGTGTGCAGGTGAGGTGCAGGACATGATGATTGATGGAGGAGATGGCTGGGGTTGTAAAATGGGGTTATAACAGGGATAGTTAGGAAATTAAATATTTTAATCAATTTTGACTTTAAATTTTTTTAATAAAAATACAAAATTAAAACTTATTTTAATGATTAAGAATAAAATTGAATTAAATTATTTTCTTCATTTTATTTTATTTATCCTATTTCACTCTAATATACTAATTAAGTTTAGGGTTTAGGGTTCAAAATAAAAATAAAAAAAATTTTAAAATAAAAATAAAATTACAACAATACTCTTATTATTATTAGATTAAATATTTTTTTTGTCTCTCTATTAAGATAAATTTGATTTGAATAGAGTGGATACAAAAATATAATTTGCATTAAAAAAATTTTGGTTAGTTATTGATATTGTAAAAGATTAAAAGGGCATAATAAAAAATTTTAATTAAATACATCTTAATGGAGAGATATTTTTAAAAAGCCTTAAACAAATAATTTTTTATTGGAAATGGACATAATTTGAAATAAGAAAAAATGGACAAATAAAATAAATTAGAGAAACTAAACAATAAAATATTTTTAAAATTTTTTAAAAAATATTAGGAATAAAAAAATAATTTACACTTTTATTTTTTTATTTTTGCTGGATGAACTACTTCTTGTTGGAATATTTTGTTATATATTGTTTTTTTTGTCAAACATTACATTTTTTTTAGGACATTAAACATTACATCTTCATATTCACAAAATATATAGCGTATCGAACTCCAAAGTGTTAGTTCAATATCAAAAGTCCAAAACGGATTCACATTATCACAGAACATGGCAAGTTAGTCCACCCATGTATTCAACATCTTTTTTCCATCCGCAATTTAGCGCGTGTCATCGTCATAACATGCTTACTATGGGATAAGCATAGCAGAATTTTTCTTAATACGAATAGGGACTAACATTTTATCTTTGGGCAAGTTTATTTTGGTTTATAATAATATTGAATGCATTGGAAGGACAAATCATTATAATAGAAGGTTCCTATAATAGATATCAGTGACATTCTCGATTTGCTAAACAAGAAAATATTTAGTAGCATCTTTTCAATTTTTCTCTGGGAGATGCTATGATTCCATAAGCAACTAAGGATGCTATGTTGTTAAAAGAGGGGTGCGACGCGTGTTCCAGACTATTGAGGTCTCCCATGTGACAACCTAAAAGCTACTGCTCGGTTGCAGAGTTTGTCTAAAGTTTTTTTTATGATAATTAATGGTTAATGATGTTTGTTAATTAAGGGGGGCAATTGGGCCACTTTTGGAGATGGCGTTGCTAATGTTGGACCTAAAAAAAGAGGTGTTTTGGGCAACACAAAGGTGATGAAAAAGAAATAAAAAACTTAAAAAAGAAAAAGGGTGAGCATGAGATGAGAAATGTCTAAATTAAATTTAGATTTTTTATTATGAATAAAACAATTTTTGTTGATATATAAAATAAAATCATGTTTAAATTTAAAATAAAATACTTGACTATAAAGAGGCTATATATTTAAACTAAGACAGTATATTTTTATTAGTAAACAAATCTTAGTTAACTAGTTTAATTGAATTTTTTTATTCAAAGAACAATATTGAATTACTATAAAATAGAGTATTATTTAGTTTAAACTAAAATATTTAGATATGTAGGTCTGTCGCTAGGCCTGACCCGTTTACGCTGCTGTTTAAATGGGTTAGCTCGTTAACTCATTAAGCCTACTTTTATATGGGCTATAATCTTTTAGTCCAATCCATTTATGGACAGCCTGATGGGTTAAATGAGCCGGCTCGTTTAATTAATTAATTAATTATTTTTAAAAAATTTAAATAAAAATTTAATTATTAATTTTAAATTTTAATTTTTAGTTAAAAAATTACCTTTTTTTTTAGTAAAAACTTAGAAAAATAAAGTTTTTTTAGTTGATATTATCGGGTCAAATAAAACAAAATATGAAAAAAAGTGTTATTGGAATCCGGATCATTTAAAGTTCGAGCTAAAACAGGCTACCCGCGGCTAAATGGGCTGGCCAGTTTATTTTAATTTTTTCAAAAATGCTACACTTTTTTCATATTTTGTTTTATTCGACCCGATAATATCAACAAATTTTTTTTGTTTTTTCTAAGTTTTTACTAAACAAAAAGAGTAATTTTTTAAACTAAAAATTAAATTTTAAAATTAACAATTAAAATTTTTATTTAATTTTTTAAATAAATAAATAATTAATTAATTAAACGAGCTAGCTCGTTTTACTCATCGGGTTGTCCATAAATGGGTTAGACTAGAAAATTATAGCTCGTATAAAAATGGGCTTAACGAGCTAACCTATTTAAACCGTGACGTCAACGAATTAAGCCTGGCTACAGACCTACATATCTAACTATTTTAGTTTAAACTAAATAATACTATATTTTATAGTAATTCAGTATTATTCTTTGAATAAAAAAAATTTAATTAAAGTAGTTAAATAAGATTTGTTTACTAATAAAATTATATTGTCTTAGTTTAAATATATAACCTTTTTATAGTCAAGTAATTTATTTTAAAATTAAACACGATTTTATTTTATATATCAATCAAGCATGTTTTATTCAGAATAAAAAATCTAAA
This sequence comes from Stylosanthes scabra, assembly GCA_036250425.1. Classification (NCBI taxonomy): domain Eukaryota; kingdom Viridiplantae; phylum Streptophyta; class Magnoliopsida; order Fabales; family Fabaceae; genus Stylosanthes; species Stylosanthes scabra. The sequence continues at coordinate 6,325 of JASCZI010271958.1, forward strand.
TTTAATTTAGATATCATTTCTCATCTCGTGTTCAACCCATTTTTTTTAAGTTGCTTTTTTTTTTTTTCATCACCTTTGTATTGCCCAAAAACCGTTTTTTGGATCCAACATTAGCAATGCCATCTCCTAAAATGGCCCAATTACACCCCTTAATTAACAAACATCATTAACCATTAATTCTCTTAAAAAAACTTCAGACAAACTCTGCAACCGAGCAGTAGCTTTTAGATTGTCACATGGGAGACCCCAATAGTCTGAAACACGCGTCGCACCCCTCTTTTAACAACATAGCATCCTTAGCTGCTTATGGCTCAGCATAGCAACCCCCTTTTTGTCTTTCAATTAGAGAGGAGATTGATTTTAAATTCTGCATATACGATAAAACTGATATAGCCCACCTGACATAGAAATGTTGAGTTTAAATTCAACACTGTTGTTCCCGCATTTATCGTATAGTTTGTAGTCAAGTACTCAAGTTCAAGTTTTATGTTTACATAAAAACTTAATACAAAGTCCTGTTTCATTGGTACGAAGTTAATACACGAAATAGGTTTTATGTTTAAATAGTAAGTTAATATTCAAAGCATGCTATTTAAGTTCATTCGCAGAAAGAGTTATATTTTTTTTTAAAAAAAAAAAAAAACCTTTTAAATTTTGTAGAACTTATTTATTTGCATTGGATGAATGACTAATAGTACTTCCATAATCTTTTGGAATGAAAATAACCCTTCTAAATTCATTTCAGTTTAATTGATGATCCTGTTCATTTCCACAATCTTTGTTGGAATAGAAGTTGTTTGTTGATCTGATGTTGCTGTCATTGTAGTTCATGTTTTAGTAATCCTTCACTTTGGTGTCTATGTGATAGCAATTGGTTTTGCGTAATATGATGTGATGGTTGTTTTTCTTTGATTCTATTTTGTTGTTTGAACTCCCCCTCACCTTCCTCTTTGGATCTATAAGCGGCTTCCATCCGAAAAAAATAAATGTGCAATTGAAATTCCTCAAAACAAAAAGTCTATGTTTTCAACAAATTTTGGTTTAGGTATGAGGTGTGAGCCTGTGACTATTGATCTTAGCAAGTCATTTTCTTTAGTAATCCTATTCTCTCTCTTTCTTTTTTTTTTTTTTTTGTCTTTCTCTCTCTTATTAATAAATAAAATTTACCAAATTCTATAGATCTCTTTCTTCTCTCACAATTCCTTTATTTAGTTTTGTCCATTTATTATTTCATATTTAACAACTATATCTTAGCCTGTTTTTTTGGTGTCTATATATCTTAGCCTGTTTGTACAAACCTTATTCTTTATATGCTTTTACTTTGTTGGGATACAAGATGATTACAATGTATAATTGAATTATCATTTACATATATGTATGTATATATATTTATATATAGAAGAGATTTGCAAATTTTCTGTCCGCTTTTTTTTTTTCAATTCTTTTCTTTTATATATACTCTACTCATTTTTTTTTCCTAGTAATTCTTATCTTTTTCTTAGAAAATGTAGAGCTTTTTGTTCTCACAATTCTGCTTATTCTGCAACTGAGCATATTTTTATCATTCTATTTAAGCATATACAATAATACTTACATGGAGAATTTTATGATGGGAAAGAATATTATGGATCATGATGGTCCAGGAAGCATCTTATAATAAGAATAAAAGGAGGGGTTGGTCCATGAATTTTTTTGTTGTTGGATGAAGAGTAAATTTAATGAATTAAAAGATTTTCGTAAAGCGTACGACTCAGTCCGATGGAATTTTGTGGACCATGTCTTGAATAGGATGGGATTTGGGGTGAGGTGGAGGAAGTGGATCTCAGTAATGCTAAAAACGGCATGATGTCCATTCTGATAACTGGATCACCGACAAAACCGTCCAAAATGGAAAGAGGCCCGAGGTAAGGGGACCCGTTATTCCCATTTCTGTTTGTACTAGTAGCAGAATCTTTCAACAAAATGGAGACTAAGGCTGAAGAGGAAGGGCTCATTGAAGGATTAGTAGTGGGAAAAAGAAGGGTGTCACTAACTCATCTACAATTCGCCGATGACACGGTTCTGTTTTGCCCTCCAAAATCGGAGGTAGTGAGAAACTACAAGTGTCTTCTCCAAAGTTTTGGTATGATGACTGGGTTAGAACTGAACTTCGAAAAACTCTAATTATCCCGATGAACTGCAACAGGAATATGACGACAAGGCTTAGGAAGGCTATGAGATGTCAACTTGGAGTGTTACCAATAACCTATTTAGGAATACCATTGGGGGCAAATCCAAGGAGACTGAGTACGTGGAAGCCGTTGATAGACAAAATTCAGAAGAAGCTAGGGAACTGGAAATCGAAACTGTTCACAAAAGCAGGAAGACTTGTCATCATCAAGGCGGTCATCAACAGTCTACCTATGTATTACATGGGGCTATTTAAGCTCCCGGTGGCAGTAGAGAAAAAGATAATATCCTAACAAAGAAAATTCTTTTGGGGCAGCGAAGGTGACAAGAAAGTGGTCCAACAATAAAATGGAGTTTAATTCAGAAGCCTAAAGAGTATGGTGGGTTGGGAGTAGGTGATTTAGCCATGAAGAATGCTGTCATGTTATCCAAGTGGTGGTGGCGATACTCGGATGAAGGAAACCCTTTAGGAAGAGGGTCATAAGATCATGTTATGATGTCAACGAGGATGAGCGGGTTTGGAATCATACGGGTGCCAAATTTAACGGTCCCTGGAAGGATATAGTGGGAGCGGCGCACAGAAACTCGATCATTGAACAGTTAAGTGCGGAAGGGTGGAGAATGTGTGTGGGAGATGGAAGGAAGACGAAGTTCTGGGATGATGTGTGGTTAGATGATAAACCACTAAAGGATAGATTTCCGAGACTTTACAGAATCTCTAGCATGGCTGATTGCTGCATCTATGACTGTGGGTTCTGGGTGGGTACAGAATGGGCCTGGAACCTCCAATGGCGAAGGGGTTTCTTTGAGTGCGAGAGAACACAAATAGATGAGTTTCACAAATTATTAGAATCTGTTTCACTTTCTGCAGGTATCCAAGATAAGACACATTGGGCATTTGGAGCAGATGGAAAATTTTCAGTCAAATCATTTGTAGTAGCGGCTACTGGGAGACAATGGGGCGCCCCAACAATGAAACATGTCTTTGAGAATATTTGGCGGGGTCTTGTTCCTCCGAGAGTTGAGATGTTCATGTGGTTCGCGATAATTGGAGGGTTGAATACCAGGGACGTGCTACTAAGGAGGAACGTACTCAGATAGGGAGAAGAAGTATGTGTCCTCTGCAACAACCAACTAGAAACGGTAAATCACCTCTTCATCTATTGCCCTTTTATATCTAAACTATGGTGGCTGCCAATGGTGTAGGGTGGTATAAATTGGGTGGGCTGTGGGGAGTTGAAATGCTGGTTTTAGTGTTGGTTATAACAGAAAGTGAGTACCAAAAAGATAATAAAATGGGAAATAGTGAATAATATGATAATGCAATGGAAAATAGAGAAACAAAGAAGAAAAATGGCAGAAGGAGTGGAGTTAGTACGGTGAAGGAAGCTAAGCCGCTATGGTGGCAGTGCATTGCCTATAACGAGTCTGATGATACGCAGTTGATCGAGAGATATTACACTGATGAAAATGGGAAGGTCATATGTTGGATGGGTGAGGAGATAGCGGGAACCAACAGTGGAGAAGCTTACCTTCTAGGACTAGAAAGTGCAATCCAATTCTTGCTTGAAGACGTAAATATTGAGAATGACTGTATAGAGTAGAAAGAATATCGTAGAATGGTTAAAAGAGAGGGAGAATACAAGGTGGGAGGATAGATTTTTGAGAAACAAAACTATGTCAAAGGCACAGGCATTTTATGGAGTGGAACTGCATTATAAACAGGAGGCTGAATTCAATTATAGATTACTATGAGAACAAATGAGAAAGGCTAAGAGAAGCAGACGGATTGAATGGGAGTCACCTCTTCAAAATTAATGCACCAAATGATTTCGTGACAACTGCAGATTCGAGTCCATATTGTTTTGATAGTTAAACTATAATTGTAATAGGTAGAAATCGTAAGTGGCTAATTACCGGTGCCATTAATGTTGACAGAGGGGTTATTAATGTATTTGTGATTAGAACACTTTAGGTTTGGTTGATTATATTTTGGCACAGGTACTATTTTGTTGACCTCTTAGTCCTTAATAGAAATATCGAAGGGGACTTTGATGGTTAACTTGACCTCCCTATTTGGATCGAAAATAAACTAACCTTTCCAAAAAAAAAAAAAACTTAAAGCTTTCTCCCCGGACCCAAAAAAAAAAAAGCTTTCTCCAAAAAAACACTCAACAACACATGTACAGTGTACACCATGCGAACATAATGAACCCATTCTTATTTACATTTTTTTTGTCTTTTCTTATTTAGGTATTACAATATTTTTAACTAATTTTACCATCCTAATCGTTATTTAAAATTATGGCACACCATTTATAAAAAACAATAACATGCTTTTTTTCAACTTATATTTAATTTAATTTATTAAAAAAACACCCTTTAAACAAATTATTTATCCTCTAATTTTCATTTATTTAATTATATTATTATAAACCCTTAATCTGAATTTAACAATACTAATATACCATTTTAATTGTTAACAACACTAAAGATTGTTATGCACCTTCTTGTAAAATATATATATATATATATATATATATATATCTTTTAAACCCTTCCAATGATATTATATTCGAGTAATGACAGGTAGTTATAATCCAAAATTACTATATTTAATTTAACATTTAAAATTTTATATAAATAATATTTGTAATTATCTATTTATAATATCTAATATTATCCATTTAATTCAATAGCAATTTAGAAATGGAAACAAAAATTAAAATAAAAATATTTGGGCTACCTATAACCAAAAAATTATGACTACGGAAATTTTCTTATTAAATAAAGAAAAAATCTAGAGAGTCGACACTTTTAATTTATTTTGACCAGCATTTCTAACCAAAAACTCAATTTCTTTTATCAAACACTCTATTATATATTTTTAACTAACACAAGTTAACATTGATGGCCAGCTAAAAATAATAAAAATAGGCTGGTTATTTAGCATTGCTCTTAATAAATTTAATTGCAATCAATTTTTTTTTTGTATTTTTGGATTTATTCGTTTTACTTAACAATTAAAATAGCCTTATTAATTTCTATCTAAGTACAATAATTAAACCTAAATATAATTAATTGTTATGTGTATTTTTTAGGGTTTATTAGTTTTAATCATGGTTCTGAAAACCGAATCGGATCGGACCGGCCGGTCGAACCGGTTGAACCGTCGACCGGCCTGAATCACGGTCCGGTTACTACTTGTAAACCGCCAGTCTGAAAATCGGTATCAAATCGGTGAACCGGCCGGAAACCGATCGGTCGGACCGAACCGTAACCCGGCCAGTTTTTGTTTTGCAAGGCAAATTTATGCCAAAATGCAATGCAAGGGGTTCGAACACACGTCCTTCAACATGCAAAAAGCACTCTCTTCCACCAAGCTATGCAACTACATGAGAGTATTAACAAATTATTATATATATATCTATAACATTTTTCTTAGTTAGATTATATTTATTTATTTTATCTTAACTTGAATTTATATTCATTTATTTGTAAATTAACTATATTTTTATTTGTATAACATCATTAATACATATTTTTATTAAATATTTACAAATTAAAATAATAACACAATTTTTTTAACTAAACATAACTTATTTTTTATTTTTTATGATTATAAGATATTTACTAATACTATTTTTCAATAAATGCTTGTATATTATAATATAATAAGTATAAATAATTAATATCTAAAAAATAGTTATTTTAA
>JASCZI010271958.1:22314-40586 GCA_036250425.1 Stylosanthes scabra
AAATAATCATGCATAGAAATAGGTGGATTAAAATCTTGTCTTTATTTGTGCTGTATATATGAAACTTGTATATATACTTATCATAATGTTATTCAATTCATGTTGCTTGCTTCTCAAATTTAGCAAGGTATAGATGTTTAGTCTGACATCTTCATACAGGTATTTATTCATCTAAGTAAGCAACTAATTCTATGTACGGTTAGTTTCTGTTCCATCTATTAGTCTCATCTCGTATGTTATTTGAATAAAACAATCATTTCCACTTTATTATCAGTACCTACCTGCACATCTGCTTAGATTGTACTTACTGCATGATACTTAACACTATATTAGATGTTAGTTGTATTGTACATGATGATATCATGTGATATATATGTAACAAACATTCCTAAATTTGATAAACTCCAAAGACTTTCATATGGTGAAAAGAAAGGAGAATAAAAAAGGAAACAAAGATAAAGAAATTAAAGTAAATTATAGTTGTAGGTCACTCAAGGCACGTGGTTCTGGTGTTGTTTTCTTTCAATTATTAGACATTGGAATATATGTAAGATTATAGACACTGTTAGGTGTATGGTATATATTACTGTGAAATGTAGTTTTTTCTTGCTTTCATGTTAATGTTCCAAAATTGAAATAATGAAGTTAATGTTGTGTGTTATTATAGGCACATCCAAGCGTGTCAAAGCAAGAAAGGAAGGGTCTGTGTAGGCTTATTGATAGCAGAAAACTCACACCAGAGGCTTCACTTCATGCAGCTCAAAATGAACGGTTACCTGTGAGAGCTGTCATTCAGGTTCTCTTCTCTGAGCAAACTAAACTCAACCGCCATCTGGACTGGAGTAGTGGCTCCTTTAGTGGCCTCAGGAGCCCTTGCAATGGCGGCTACGACACGCCTTTACGGTGCCTGTCAAAGCGCGAAATGAGTGCTCAGCAGATGGAGATAAGGAAGCTGAAGGAAGAGGTTTATAGGCTGCAAAGCCAGTGCAATGCAATGCAAGTGCAGATGGAGAGGATGGTGGAGAAGAAGAAAGGTTTGTTCTTCAAATGGAGGAAGTTTGGTATTGGTAATAGAAGCAGCAGCATTGTGGGAGAGGTAGAGAAGATTCTGGAACAAGAGAGTGGGAGATTTGGAAGGGAAACTCCAATGGACTTAAAAAGTGGTGTGTTTGGTGTTATGACTCCTCACAAGTGGAGGAAATCTACTTCCTGAAAATGTTAATAATGAATCTGATAAACATATATCTGTGTTTGTTATATTATATATCTGATTAACTAGTATAGTTTAATGTCTATGCTCTTTTGTTTGAATCATGCATCAGAAATAAATAATGTTTAAACACATTCTATGTACTTTAAATTTCACAACCAGCTCCATCAGTCATTTCTCTCTGTAACTCTGATAAAGAGAAAGGTGAGTCAAGTTACCATAGTAGATGTGTGTTTCAACTTTCTATCAGGTTTGCAATAAAGCAGAAGAGAAATCTGAAATCTTAATACATTCTCACATATATTTGACAACTGTGAATAAAGAATCATATACACAAATGAAAGTTTTCAAACAATAGAATGCTTACATTTTTTACACACGTATCTTTCTCTCCTTTAATTTATTTTTTTTGGCCCCTAACTTAATCAGGCACCATCACACAAATTGCAAAGAAAAAAAATCAAGTAAACATCAAGACAACTGCATTATAAATAGACAAACACAGAGCCAAACAAGACCTAAAACTCTAAACAAGATGTTTTCTGTGGCAAGATCCTTGTCATCATCACCACTTGAAGGACTTCTTCCGAATGCATTCGACACCTTTTTTCATCCCAAGAAGCAATGGCGATGATGGGATTCGCCTCAAGTTGCCAGCACTCTCTGATCTAAATAGCCTTTTTCCCTTCTTATGTTCCTTACTGTCCATCACCTTATCAAGGTTGGGAGTTCCATTTCCTTCAATACCTATGCAAGTTTCTTCAGAGTGATCTTTATTTCCTGTTGGCATAGATCTTCTAGCTTCCCATTCTGTTCTATCTTGAGGAAGTTGAAGCTGCTTCTCATTGTCATCAGAATCTGAAACCTTAGAGATCTTCAAGTCCAGTTGTGGGAAAACCTGATCCAATTTTTGGACTATATCTTGAGTTCCACCAGTAGCATCTTTGTTTGTTTCGTATGGTTCCGGATCCAGTGCTTCTTCTTGACTCTTCTCTAAAAGCATTTGAAGCCACTTCTCAACATTCCCTTTCCCACGCCGCTTCCTAATTTCCTCATCTTCTTCCTCAGTTTCAATTTCACGTGGAACCGGATATGAAACGCTATAGTCCCTCTTGCATTCATTAATATCGAGATTCTTGATTCCATTCTCGATTGAGTTATCTCCATCCAATTCAACAACTGATCTGGCATGCTCCTCCGGCTTCTCTTCTATGTTTCTTGCTTCCTCTTCTTTTTCTTCTTGCTTTGGTTCTTCACTTGTGGATAAGCCAGCTTCAGATGCCCTTTGTTCCTCTTCCAAGAACAGTCTGAGCTCCTTGTGCAATGGTGTTCTTGGCCTGATCAAAGGCAAAGAGAGAACTTGTTTACTATCTCTTCTTCCTTCAGAGTTAGAATCGTCTATTCTGGACCTCTTCCTTCCTTGATCCCATGTAGGTCTTATCTGATTCTCTATCTCTTCTTTTTGTCTAAATTTCTTCTGAAGCTCTCTCTCTGCAGCATCACAAATCCCCCTCTGTGCTTCAAGCCTAGCCATTAGTGCATTAGTTGCAGCCTGATTCAGTCTTACTTGTTCCTTGTACATGACACTCCTACACACAAACCATTTTTCAAAAATGAAAACAATATAAATAAACAGAACACAAGTAGTAATTTTCATTGTCATTATCATTGCATACAACAATATCATAAATTATGTTTATAAGCACTCCATCTAAATTATGGCCATCCATAGAATAATGATAAACTATGTCTATAGAAAGTATAAATTTTGGTTAGCATGGCTTACTGGTGCATGGTATCTCTAATCATCTTCTCTAGCATGCTCCTATAAGAAGATTGAGCTTCGGCTAACCGTCTGCATTTTTCTGCCTTCCTCCTCCGTTTTATGAGCGTCATTTCCAGGTCTTCAATAACGAGCTTCTCTTCCTCATTTTTGAGCTTCAGTTCATCCACTTCGTTATCTAGTTTCTGTATCTCTGTCTGCATTTTGTTAGCTTCTTCTCTTTGCTTCAGAGAATCTCTTGCCATGACAATGGCTTGGTAGGGATTCTTATCAAATTCCGGGTCTTCATTTTCTTTCAGTGGATTGGCATTTACTTTTCTTGAAGACACTGAAAAGTTATCAAAATGAGGCATAATAAAACCAAGATCTTCAGATTTTGATACTTGGAAAGTACTAATTAACTCAAACTTGTTGCAATACTCAATGATCATGTAGACATGTACTAACCTATTGCTTGAGACATAGACCTAGGCTTCTTGTTATTATTATAATCGACATGTCTTAAAGCCAATGCATCGAAAGGTTCCCTTCGAGATTCTACAATTGCAGCTGGAGCAAGGCCAACTTTTTCTTTGAGCCCAATGAAGTGTTGTGGAAAAGAATGAGAATCCACTATTTGTGAAGCATTCAGTTCATGATTTTCCCCTTCAAAGAACAAAAATGAAAAAGCTCTGTGCCTGTGGATTACAGCAACAAATATTGTTTATGTTTATTCATTAGTTACACATCACAAGGATAAAAGAAAAAATAAGGAATTCTTGGAAGAGAAAAAAAAAAGAATTAAATTTACCTACCTAAAGTCTGAATTTGAAGAGGCAAAAATAGATAGGAATTGGTTTACAGAGATACCCAATTGGAAATCCCACCATGGGACTAAGAATTCCAGCTTATTCTTCTTTCTCTTACAGACTTGCCTTTGCAATATCCTTAGATTGCTCAACACTGTCAAACCTCCCCCTTTATGTTCATTCACAAAAGAAGCAACATTATAATTTGATACACATTCTTGTGTGTGTGTGTGTGTGTGTGTGAGAGAGAGAGAGAGAGAGAGAGAGAGAGTACTTGAACAAGGAAACCAGTGATCAATGTCCCAAGCAAGAGGAGAAGCTGAATCAGCATGATAATACAGCACATTGCCATAACCATCTACTCGAATTACTTCAGGGTCAAAACCAGCATTCCTGAAAATTTATCAAATTGAATTTTTTTTAAAAAAAAAATCCGAATTTTCACTTCAATTTGAAAATTGAAAATTTGCAAAGTTCAGAAAGCAAAAAATTGAAGGGGTTACCCAAGATGGCTAAGCTGCTTCCACAAGATGCTGAGGAAGATTTTCGGCTTCGTGGTTGGCTTAGCTTTCGGATCCATAATCGGAAACAGTTGATCTAATTTACTTGCTCTTGCAGCCTAAGAAGTACCTCAAAAGAAAAAAAACCACAAAATTGAAGCTCAATTTAAGCAACCTAATAACACGAAATCATTCTATAAACCCTACCCATTACTCATTTCCCCTTAAAGTTCCCATCTTTAGAATAATAACAAAGAAAGAGTGAAAGACAAAAATCCAATTTTTCAGCTTACGTCGTCTTCATGCAAAGCACGAGGAATGAAAGTGAAGGGAGGGCCATGGCTGTAGGGACTGAAACCACGGTCCCTGCAGAGTTTTGCATACGCTTTTGGGTACCCAAGGTTCTCAGTGACAGCCATTTCATCTTGTGTGAGCCCGTAATCTTCTGCCATTATGGTTTGGTTTGAAGAAGTTGCGGTAGCTTCAGAAGCAGGGGACTGAAAAAACAGAGACTCAGAGAGGAGAGCGTGTTCTGTTAGATGGAGCCAACGGTCGATTTTTGTTTTTCAACTTTTTTAGGGTTTCAAACTGAAAATTTTAAATCAATTTGGGAATGTTATCCTTTTCTACTGTAACGGTTACATAGGATTGGTGTACCCCTTTTCTTTTATATCGAAAATATATATATTTTCATTTCATTAATTGGAAAATGAATACAATGTGTCCGGCACAAGTGCACAACTGACAGATAATAAAATTAAAATTTGGAGATGAATTTTGTGATTAAAATTTATTCAAGCCTAAAATTTAAATTTAAATTATTTTTGGAGAAGAATTTGGAATATTTCTCCTAAATCAATATCAGAGTCTTGGGAAAAACATAATTTGATCCATGATAGACAGAATAATTATCCACCACATAAAAAATATAATGTTTTTTTAAAAATAAAAATTAAATATAAGCCATATTTAGAATATTTTATTTAATTCTAAAAAAAACATTTCCATCAATATCATATAGCAACCAAGTGGAGTTACAACCCAAAGAAGTGGAGTTACAACCCGGAAAGAATAATGTTCCAAAAAGTACCCTTTTAGGTTTTAGCTCAAGCCTCAAGGTTTACTTTTAAAAAAAAAATTGTGTCCTTGTCAAAAAAAAAAATTGTCAGATCCCACACACAAAATAATAATTGATCCCTAGGTAAAATTAGAAATTTTTTTAAATAAATAAAAAAAATTCATTTTTTACCAAAATATACATTTTTGAAAATATTTACCAAAATAAAATTTATTAGTAGTACCGATCCGAATTGGTATTGGGTTATTTCCAATACCAGTCCGGACCGGTACTGGCCCAATTTTCAAAAAAAAAATAAAATACACCAGTACCGCCACCGGTCCGGGGCGGTATTGGGTTAATATAATACCAGTCCTTCATGGGGCGATACTGGTTCAAAATTTAATTTTTTAATTTAATAATAAATATATTGATTTAATTAATAACAATGATTTAGGTAATAAATTACGATTGAAAAATATATTAATAGCAATAAATATATTATTTTTAGAGATAATTTTGCATTGATTCAATTAACATATCATTAATGTAATAATAATAATAATTCAATCATCAAATTAGTGTAATAATATATTAATTGATTCAATTGACATAACATTAATGTAATAATAATAATTCAATCCATCTTAAATAAGAAAATCTTGTAATGGATCGTAAAATAATCTCTTCCGCGAAAAGAAAAAATATAGTGAATTAGTACAAATATACAGTATTTCCTTCTTTGAATCAAAATTACGATTCAAAAATTAATATATTTATTGCTATTAATATATTTTTCAATCGTAGTTTATTACATAAATCATTTCTATTAATTAAATCAATATATTTAATATTAAATTAAAAATTAAATTTTGAACCAGTACTGCCCCATGAAGGACCGATATTGATATTAACCCAATACCGCCCTAGAATGACCGGTACTAGTGTATTTTATTTTAAAAAAAAATTGGCGTCTGGACCGGTATACTGCTAATAGATTTTATTTTGGTAAATATCTCAAAAAATGTGTATTTTGGTAAAAAAAAATGAATTTTTTTTGTTTATTTAAAAAAAAAATTCGTAAAATTATCACTTTAATTTTTTTTTATAATAAAATTAGCACTTTATAATAACATGCATATATATAATCTACTTAAGCATTTCGTGATCACTATTATATGTTTGTTGGTTTAAAATTATCTATCAAAATTTATTTTGATGTTTTTTATATGTAGATTTATTTTATATACTAAATACTTCAAGTTACAAAAAATACTTAAAAATGTAATGTTTTTATTCTTTCAGCAAAAGTCTTTAATAATTCAACATTTTGAAAAGTGTACTTATTAGTTAAACTCTACAAATTTTCATGCCAAAAAGTCTATACCTAGCTCTATGAATTTGCTCACATATATTTCAGACGTATTATGTTGTATCACTATCACATTTGAAGAAACTTGAAGTCTCTATTGAAAATGCTAAGTTGCTAACGTCTTATTTTATGTATAGACAGAAACCTTATTAAACTAAACCTGATTTCTTTAGTAAGAAACCATGGTCGTATGTGAGTGTGACAAATGTGCACGTGTGCATCATGCATCTAACGAGGTACGTGCAAGTTTCACTGCTTCACAATCCATCTACTTACCTACCAAATAAACCTTATTATCATTGATTACAAAAAAACTACATTAAAATCGGTCACTAAAATAAGTCACCATATAATTATACATGAATACATATGAATATATGTGTAGTTTTTATATTTTTCAATATATATTTTATATTTTAATGTGTATTATATACTAGTGACTAATTTTATTTTCTGATTTTGGTGAGCAAATAGCAAAACCCTTATCAAAATTTTCATGTTCATTAACTTTTTTGGTTTTCTTATAGCGAATGAAATAGGTGACACAACACAAAGTATCAATATCTAAGTGTAAGAACAAGTAATATGAAATACGAAACACCGAAACTATGCTGTAACTTGGCTTATAAGTCATTGACTCCTCCATATAAATCCATTACATGCTGACAAACAAGCATTTTGCATTGTATTCACTAATCTACTTATCTTGCTTTCACTAAAACAAGAAGAAACAGTGCTTTATCATGCTACAGGAATCACCCTCCATGTATTCTATATATTTCTAGACCATTATTAAAAGATAAGCAGATTAATTAGGTGAGTTTGAGAACTTTTTCTTAGATAATGGAAAGTGGTGATCTGTATAAAGCAGCAAACAGCTTAAGAGCAAGCAGTTCTTCATTTTGGAGGAACAGTGCAAAGGACACTATTTTCTCTAAGTCCTCAAATGAAGTAATGGAGGATGGTGATGAAGCTCTCAAATGGGCTGCACTAGAGAAACTCCCTACTTACAATCGTTTAAAGAGAGGCTTGTTTACAGCATCCAATGGTGAGGTGAATGAGATTGATGTCACTGATATTGGAGCACTTGAAAGAAAGAAAGTGTTGCAAAGGTTGGTAGGTGCTGTTGAAGAGGATAATGAGAAGTTTCTGTTGAAGCTGAGGGAAAGAATTGATAGGTGTATATCCATTGTTAAAGATTATCTTTTCTTTTTTATTTGATTATTTTCTTGAACAGTTTTAAATTGCAACTTTTCTTTGAATATTTTCTAGAGTTGGAATCCATATTCCAACAATTGAAACCAGGTTTGAGCATCTAACTGTTGAGGCAGAAGCTCATGTTGGAAGCAGATCCCTACCCATATTTTTTAACTTCATTGTCAATAAAGTTGAGGTAAACCATGTGTGATTTCTCAATCTCTTTTTCCTTCTTTTTCTTTCTTTACTTATTCTGAAATTTTGAATCTTCCAGAGTTATTTGAATTATCTCCATATCCTTTCAAGCAAAAAGAAGCAAGTGACCATTCTTAAAGATGTTAGTGGAATTGTAAGACCTTGTAGGTAAGAAGATAGGACTAATTGAAATCCTGAAGCTCAAACACTTTTCATCTTTCTATTCACCATTACATTTTGCTTTCATTTCCAGGATGACATTGCTTTTAGGTCCTCCAAGTTCTGGAAAAACCACACTCCTTTTGGCTCTGGCAGGAAAGCTTGGTCAAGATCTTAAGGTTAAAGTGCTACTTTCATGTTTCTCTTCATGTATGCAGAAATCAGATAATATACTGAAAAATATGCTGCAGGTTAGTGGCAGAGTTACCTATAATGGCCATGAAATGAATGAGTTTGTACCTCAAAGAACTGCAGCATACATTAGCCAGAATGATGTTCATATTGGAGAAATGACTGTGAGGGAAACCTTGGCTTTCTCAGCAAGGTGTCAAGGGGTTGGTTCAAGATTCGGTTAGTCAAAATTTTACCTTAAATTGTTCTTGTTGAAGAAGATAGTTTCCATATCTGTCAAATATAGTCTAAACATGACTTATAATTAGTTTTTGCTATGTACAACAGACTTGCTTTCTGAACTCTCAAGACGAGAGAAAGCAGCGAAAATTAAACCTGACCGAGATATCGATATATACATGAAGGTGAAAGGCACTCTAATGCTCCACTGTAAAATCTGCATAGCAAGCATTATTATTACTCTATAAATGACCTCATTGTCTTTCTAATAATACCAGGCAACAGCATCTGAAGGTGAGGAAGCAAACCAGATGATAACAGAATATATACTTAAGGTGACATCTTCAAGTTGTTCTGAGTAATGATTTCTCATAAAAACTGTCTTCATGGTTTCTATTATTTATCTAATTTGTGATTTACAGATCTTGGATTTAGAAATATGTGCTGACACTCTAGTAGGGGATGAAATGCTGAGGGGTATTTCCGGAGGGCAAAGGAAGCGAGTTACTACAGGTAGTGATCAAAACTCTTAGTCTATCAATTTTGTGAGTAATCATGTTTCAACTTTTGTGTGGATTATTTGCAGGGGAGATGTTGGTTGGGCCGGCGAAAGCGTTGTTCATGGATGGCATATCTACTGGGTTGGACAGCTCCACAACTGTTCAAATTATGAAATGCCTTAGACAAATTGTTCATATTCTAGAGGGAACTGCAGTTATAGCCTTATTGCAACCAGAGCCAGAGACATATGAGCTTTTTGATGACATTATCCTCCTCTCTGATGGCCAAATAGTCTACCAAGGACCCCGCGAGCTTGTCCTTGAATTCTTCGAGTCCATGGGATTCAAATGCCCTGAGAGGAAAGGCGTCGCGGACTTCCTTCAAGAAGTAGGCCAATCTCTACATTCCATACCTAATTTATGAAAATCACATACTATACTAACTATATCTATTCCTGCAGGTAACTTCTAGAAAGGATCAAGAACAGTATTGGATGCACAAAGGGAAACCATATAGTTTTGTAACAGCTAATGAATTTTCTGAGGCATTTCAAACCTTCCATGTAGGAAGGAAAATTGGAGATGAGTTAGCAGTTCCATTTGATAAAACAAAGAACCACCCTGCTGCATTAGAAACTAACAAGTATGGGGTTAGCAAAAAGGAGCTTCTGAAAGCTAATTTCTCAAGAGAGTATCTTCTTATGAAGAGGAACTCATTTGTTTACATCTTCAAGATATCTCTGGTTGGTCTTAGAAAGCCTTAAATGTTGCTGTGTTTGATTCATTCATTCATTTTCACCTCTTGTTTTTCTTCTTCTTGCCATTAGCTCGTGGCGATGGCTGTGATTACAATGACAGTGTTCCTGAGAACCGAGATGCATCGCGATTCAGTGGATCACGGTGGAGTTTACGCCGGTGCACTTTTCTTTGCTGTAGTGATGATCTTGTTTAATGGAATGGCTGATATTTCCATGACCATTGGGAAGCTTCCAATTTTCTACAAGCAACGTGATCATCTATTTTACCCTGCATGGGCCTATGCTATTCCCAGTTGGATCCTTAAAATCCCAGTTACATTGGCTGAAGTTGTTGTTTGGGTATCACTCACCTACTATGTTATTGGATTTGACCCCAATATATGCAGATTTCTGAAGCAGTATCTTCTGTTGTTCCTACTTGGACAAATGGCTTCTGCTCTATTTCGTTCCATTGCAGCAATTGGAAGGAACATGATTGTTGCCAACACATTTGGATCATTTGCAATAGTCACTCTTCTAACTTTGGGTGGATTCATCTTGTCAAGAGGTATGTACTTCAAAGTGCAAAAAACTACTCACTGTCATTTATCAGCTAGATTGTTGAGTTTACTCACATGGTTTGTCCCTTACTAACATAGAGGATATCAAGAAATGGTGGATATGGGGTTACTGGATCTCACCTATAATGTATGAGCAGAATGCTATAATGGTGAATGAGTTCCTTGGCAAGAGTTGGAACCATGTAAGTTCCTGAATGATTGAAATTGAACTACAAATGATGTATATCCATTTTCCATATACTATAGAATAGCTACTACATGTTATGTGTTTTCTTAAGCAGGATCTTCCAAACTCAACTGATCCACTGGGAGTTGAGATTCTGAAGTCACGTGGATTCTTCACACATGCATACTGGTATTGGATTGGTGTTGTGGCATTGTTTGGATTCGTTATTCTGTTGAACATCACTTTCACTCTCGCTCTCGCTTATCTCAACCGTCAGTATCTTCCCCCAGCAATGCTTTAATCTTGTTGCATCAAATGATTACACTATAACTTACTTATTCTAATGATTCTGCAGCCCTGAAGAAGCCACAAGCTGTCATCTCAGAAGGATCTCTTGGAAACAAGGATGATCAAGAAGGCCTTGAATTGCCACTCATAAGAGGTGAGTATACATGCTTATGAATGTGGATTTCATTATAATTATTACCAAGTCTTTTCAGATTCTGGAAAAAGCTTTCAATTATTGTGCAGGTGACAACAGAACAGAAACTATAACTTCAACTTCTAGGTCTGCATCAATTAGGCCTGAGGCTGCAGTTGAAAAGAGAAAAAGAGGAATGGTGCTTCCTTTTGAACCACATTCTCTTGTCTTTGATGAAATCACATATTCAGTGGACATGCCACAGGTCACTAAATTTTTAGATATTGGATTGAAGAACTCAAGATACACATTATCTTACAGTCTGGTTTGTTCTACAATGCAGGAAATGAAGAATCAAGGTGTGATTGAAGAGAAATTAGTCCTTCTGAAAGGTGTTAGCGGCGCATTCAGGCCGGGTGTTCTCACAGCTTTGATGGGTGTAAGTGGAGCTGGAAAAACTACTTTGATGGATGTTTTGGCCGGAAGGAAGACCGGTGGTTATATTGAGGGAAACATTTCAATCTCAGGCTATCCTAAGAAGCAAGAAACATTTGCTCGAATATCTGGTTACTGTGAGCAGAATGATATCCATTCTCCTCATGTTACTGTCTATGAATCCTTACTTTACTCAGCGTGGCTGCGCTTATCACCCGAAATCAACCATGAAACTAGAAAGGTCAGCTCCTGCATCACTTCACATAAGCCTAAAGAGTTGGTTAACAGTTTTCTTTACTAATGAATTGTTATAGATGTTCATTGAGGAAGTCATGGAGCTTGTAGAGTTGAACTTGCTTAGGGAATCTTTGGTTGGTTTGCCTGGTGTGAGTGGCCTCTCTACCGAACAGCGCAAGAGGTTAACTATAGCAGTTGAATTGGTGGCTAATCCCTCCATAATTTTCATGGATGAACCTACTTCTGGTTTAGATGCTAGAGCTGCTGCCATTGTTATGAGAACAGTTAGGAACACCGTGGACACAGGAAGGACGGTTGTTTGTACAATCCATCAACCAAGCATTGACATATTTGATGCTTTTGATGAGGTGAGACTTGAAACTTAAGATATAATCATAATCATATTCATCTAAACAAGATGCTACATTTTTCAACTTTTCTTGCAGCTTTTCCTATTAAAGCGTGGAGGACAAGAAATCTATGTTGGACCATTAGGTCGTCATTCTTGTCAACTCATCAAATACTTTGAGGTATGATCAATGATGTGTCTCAAAAAAGCTCAAAGATCATCTAAAAAAGACAATTATATAACTGCTAATAGTTTTTGCTGTAAATTAGTCTGTTAAAGGGGTCAATAAAATCAGAGATGGATGTAACCCTGCAACTTGGATGTTGGAAATCACAACTCCAGCAAGAGAAATGGATTCAAATGTTGACTTTGCTGATATATATAAAAATTCAGAACTTAATAGGTAAGTTTCTTTGTAATCTTACTCATTTTTGTACTAAACAACCTTGATTTTCAAAACCTGTGTTCTTATACTGAAAATTTTGCCTATAATACCTCAGGAGAAATAAAGATCTTGTAGCAGAATTGAGCAAGCCTGCTCCTGGTTCAAAGGAACTTCACTTTCCTACTCAATATGCACAACCATTTTTCATCCAATGTATGGCTTGTTTGTGGAAACAACATTGGTCATACTGGCGAAATCCACCATATACTGCAGTGAGATATTTGTTCACTACATTCGTAGCTTTGATGTTCGGAACCATGTTCTGGGACCTTGGATCCAAAACGTGAGTTACTATAGTGATTAAATATTCTGAATTAAGGGGAAGAAAAAAGTTTTAAGTTTTATTAAACTCCCTAGGACAAGAATTCTGATCCCCTTTGAGTTAACTTGTAGGACAAGAAAACAAGATCTGTTCAATGCTATAGGTTCAATGTACAATGCTGTTCTCTTCCTTGGGATCCAGAATGCTTCTTCTGTTCAGCCAGTGGTTGCCGTTGAAAGAACCGTCTTTTATAGAGAAAGGGCGGCCGGAATGTATTCGGCCTTCCCCTATGCATTTGCACAGGTAATTTGATTGATTAATCTTTTGGAAAGTTATAGTTTAAGAATTAAGACTACTAATTAATGTAAATTGATCCATTTTGTTTCACTCTAGGTTCTGATAGAGCTACCATATATTCTTGCACAAGCTGTAACATATGGCCTCATAGTTTATGCAATGATTGGATTTGATTGGGTTGCATCCAAATTCTTGTGGTATCTCTTCTTCATGTACTTCACATTTCTATACTTCACCTTCTATGGCATGATGGCAGTGGCCATAACACCAAACCAACATGTTGCTTCAATTGTGGCTAGTACATTCTATGCAATCTGGAATCTTTTCTCAGGATTTGTTGTCCCAAGACCAGTAAGTACAAAATGCAATGAATAATGTCATGTTAGGAAATTATGTACATATATACTAAGGAAAGTTATTCGGTACAAACGTAAATTAATATAGATATAAAAGATTCTCTTACAATATAAATTTTACACCTTATATCCTACAAAAATTAAAATAATATACAGATGTGGGTCATCATATCTTTCAAATAAAACCTACATCTGTATCATTTACATGTGTACCGTATAAGCTCTCATATACTAATGGTGTTTTTATGTGGCAGAGCATTGCTGTGTGGTGGAGATGGTACTATTGGGCATGTCCAGTGGCATGGACCTTATATGGTTTGGTTGCATCTCAATTTGGAGACATAACAAGTAGAATAGAGTCAAATGAGACAGTGAAAGAGTTTCTGAGGAGATACTTTGGTTATAGAGATGATTTTGTAGGAGTTGCTGCAACTCTAGTTGTTGCTTTTGCTGTGCTCTTTGCTATTATCTTTGCTGTTTCTGTCAAACTCTTCAATTTCCAAAAGAGATAGAAATCATAGAATAGAATACATGATTTCAAGTCAGACATTGTATTATGTATACATAAGAAAGTTGTTTAGTTTTATATTCAAGGAGGTAACAGTATTAATACATTTTAGTTTTTAATAAATTTTAGTTATTAAATTATTATTTTTTATTTTATTAGACAAATCAGTTATTTATTATTAAAAATGTTATACAAATCGAATATTGTTATTTAATAAAGCTATAAAAGTTTTTTGAAAAATTCACATGTAAATAAACTAACATGTAGACTAACTTGACGAAAAATTCAAAACTAATTTTATAATTAAAATTTATTACAAAAAATATCTAGCTAATTTTTTCTTAAAGACTAATTTAAGCTATTATTTTATTTTTAATACCATGTGATAAAATCAAAGGAAGGAAGAAAGAATAATAAATGAATTTGTATTTATATATATATATATATATACATATATATATAAAAGAAATAAAGTCTCTAGAAGGAGAGAAGACAATTGAAGTATTATTTGTGTGTAAAATATCAGGGATGGTAGGGCCAGGGAGTCATGGCATGAGAAAGCAGACTAAGATTGATTGAATTTGCATATTGTTTTTTTATATACACACTGTCATCATCTAGACCTTAGACTATAACAATATATGTAATATAATATTATTATATAAATTAAGCGAAAGCCTCAAATTTGATAGGCTATATGTTATTCTTATACAGTATTTGAGGGCTGCTTTGCTTTGGTTGCATCTAGAAGACCAAGACTATATGAAAGTTATTTTCTTATTATGCAATCCATTGGGTCAATAGATTCAACCTCAAACTCTATCCTTATATACATGGAATTGAATGCCAACCAATACCGACCTCGTTAGCCTCATTCATAAATAACAAAAGACACGTCAATTTAGATCCCTTTCCCTCTTGGAGACATCCCATAATTACCATTAATTAGACATACCATAATTACCATTAATACAACAATTAAAAAACTTAAAAAGTTAACAACTACATTAAAAAAAAATGAATCATGTCATCAATAATTGTACTAGACTCTCAAAAAAGTAATGAAAGGTTTGGAGGTGGTTTTAACTTTTAAGCAAGTTGGGCAAGTTGATAACTTTTGCAAACTAAACTCTAACAATTGAATCTAGAGTTAGATAGTAAATCACAAATTTGTTAACAGTATGTATTTGGGGACATTGGAGCTTAAAGGAGAAATGATGTAAATTTAGGGATCTAGAAGTCAAAGATGCGTGTTAATGGGGTCAGTTCATGTTCCTTTAGACGAAGGGTGACGTCCTTGCTGATATATCTTTCAAGATAGTATCTAACAACTAGTTATTTACATGATATGCCATATCTCCCCACTCAAAGGATCCTTGTGAGTTGTCACCTTTTAATTATATTTCCACCCACTGTAATTCATGTCATTAGATGGAACTACTTTCAATTAAAATAATTGGAATGCTGGGAGCCTAAATATTTTCAATTACAGAAAAATGGTTATTATTAATTCAACTATAAAGTAAAATAAAGAAAAATGTTGGTAATTAGATATTTTCAAATTATTTATAAAAAGAAAACGAGACAGTTCCCGTTCCCTGTATGATGGGATGGGGTGCTTGACTGGTGACTGTCCTTCATGTCAAGCTCCTAACGATTTCGTCGTTTTGAATGCTCTCTTATTTTTTTGTTATACTAAGTCTTCTCTTCATCCATACATGAATGACTTCCTTAGCCGCCTCGTTTTAATCCAATTATAATATAACATATTAATCAACCTCCCCCACCTCTAAAATAAGAAAATGAAATATAGCTAAATACTCTTAAATACACAACTAAATAGTATTATAGAGTAAATAACACTAACGAAAGGTGTTCTGATATATCTCGAAAAGTGAGATATATCATATTTTTTTACTTTTTAATTGTTGATCTTTATCATATATTATTTTTATAATTAAAATCAATTAAGATTAACGGCTAAAAAATGATGAAATATGATATATCTTACTTTTTGAGGTATACTGAAAAACTTTCCCATACTAATAATAACCCATTTCCTCAATTAATTCACTTTATCTTCTTCGGTGAGCCACACTCAGAAAAACTATTTCTAGATGAATGAATTGATGCACAAGGCCATTTACATAGGTGAAGTAACTTGGAAAGTTCCCCTTTCATTTGTTTGACCTTGGCAGAGCCCAGAATAATGGAACTTTCTTCTCATTTCTCAAGCTTCACACGCAAGGTATAAGGCAACTCATTAATTAGTACGCTTATTATTTATTTCTACTACTAATTCTTAACAGTTAATACAAATTGTCAAATTCAACATAAATAATTCAACCTTTGACTTTTCAGACGCCCGCCACTCATCTCTAACGAACGTATAAATACACCACTTCTCTTTTCCATCTCTAAACCATTCTCTCAACAATTTTTTCATTCTTTCTTTTTCTCTTTTCAAACAATCTACTTACAAACAGAAAAATCTGCTCTCATCTTCTCACCTGATTACAATTTGCTCTTCGAAGTCGAGAACTTGAACAACTTTTCTAAAAAGAAAATAAATCTTCTCACTTCATTACAAGGCTATCTTGAAGAAGTTAAAGTTGTTGTTTCTTTAACAGAAACAATAATGGAGGGTGATATATACAGAGCGAGTAATAGTTTAAGAAGAAGCTCAACGGTGTGGAGGAACAGCGGAGTTGAAGTTTTCTCACGTTCCTCTCGTGAAGAGGACGACGAAGAAGCTCTCAAGTGGGCTGCACTTGAGAAGCTTCCAACCTACAACCGTCTCCGGAAAGGTTTGTTAACTGCCTCACATGGCCCAGCCAACGAGGTTGACGTCACCGATCTCGGTTACCAAGAGAAGCAGAAGCTTCTAGAGAAGCTCGTCAAGGTTGCCGAAGAGGACAACGAGAAGTTCCTCTTCAAACTCAAGCAGCGTATTGATAGGGTTGGCCTTGACATTCCCAGCATCGAAGTTCGTTACGAGAATCTCAACATTGAAGCTGAAGCCTTCGTTGGAAACAGGGCTTTGCCTTCTTTCATCAACTCAATTGTCAACGTCCTTGAGGGTTTCTTGAATTTGATTCATGTTCTTCCAAGCAAGAAGAAGCATGTGACTATTCTGAAGAATGTTAGCGGAATTGTGAAGCCTCAGAGGATGACACTGCTTCTGGGACCTCCAGGTTCTGGAAAGACCACGCTGCTTCTAGCCTTGGCTGGGAAGCTTGATAAGGGTCTTCAGGTAACTGGGAAAGTCACTTACAATGGACATGAAATGCATGAGTTTGTGCCTCAAAGAACTGCTGCTTACATCAGCCAGCATGATGTTCATATCGGAGAGATGACTGTTAGGGAAACCTTGGCTTTCTCTGCTAGGGTCCAAGGAGTTGGATCTCGTTATGGTTAGCCCTTAGCTTCTTAATCTTTCTCAAAATCATCATAATTGTAGTTATTGTAGTGTACTCTAACCCTAATTCTTTCTGGAATCCGCAGACATGTTATCTGAATTAGCTAGAAGAGAGAAAGCTGCAAACATCAAACCTGATCCTGATATTGATGTCTACATGAAGGCCGTTGCCACCCCTGGCCAGGAATCAAGCATAGCAACAGATTACACACTCAAGGTAACTGCTAAAAGAAAAAAGTATAAAATAGAATATCTGTTACTACTGTTTATAAAACATAAGCTAGTGGAACATCTGTAACTTTTTAGGAATAGAACATCTGAAATCTAAAGCATCCAATTTAAATTGTTCGCTGATGTTGGATGAGTTTTTATTGGTTAACTAGCATTGTCACATCTAAAAATGATATTTGAAAACCTTTAAGATAGTTTGACATATTTGATTAAATTACTTAATAATTTCGCAGATCTTGGGGCTGGATATATGTGCTGATACTATGGTTGGGGATGAAATGCTGCGAGGTATCTCCGGTGGACAAAGAAAGCGTGTTACCACCGGAGAAATGTTGGTTGGACCAACAAATGCTCTGTTCATGGACGAAATATCAACAGGGTTGGACAGTTCCACAACTTTCCAGATTGTGAACTCTCTGAGGCAATATGTTCACATTCTCAATGGAACAGCCGTTATATCTTTGCTGCAGCCAGCACCAGAGACTTATGACCTCTTTGATGACATCATCTTGATCTCAGATGGCCAGGTTGTTTACCATGGACCCCGCGAGTACGTCCTGGACTTCTTCGAGTCCATGGGATTCAAGTGTCCTGAGAGGAAAGGTGTTGCTGACTTCCTTCAAGAAGTGACTTCAAAGAAGGATCAAGCTCAGTATT
>JASCZI010271958.1:42612-66914 GCA_036250425.1 Stylosanthes scabra
TGATTCCAAAACTAGAAAGGTTTGTAACTGCTGCATAATACACCACTATGGCTAAAATCTGAGATGTTTATTATGACAAACTAAATTTCACATTTTAGATACTAATTACTTAAAACTTTTTGGCAAATGGTTATAGATGTTCATTGAGGAAGTCATGGATCTAGTGGAGCTAACCCCATTGAGGAACTCACTAGTTGGTTTGCCTGGTGTGAGTGGTCTCTCAACCGAACAGCGCAAGAGGCTAACTATTGCAGTTGAATTGGTGGCTAATCCCTCCATAATTTTCATGGATGAGCCTACTTCTGGGTTAGATGCAAGAGCTGCTGCAATTGTTATGAGAACTGTCAGGAACACGGTCGACACAGGAAGAACTGTTGTGTGTACCATTCATCAACCTAGCATTGACATATTCGAAGCTTTTGATGAGGTGAGGGGTGATAAGATAAACATATCTGCATTTTATTAAAAAAAATTTCCCTCTCATTGGACTTTAATCTAACATATCTTCATGTGATTTTCTAGTTATTCCTAATGAAGCGTGGTGGACAAGAAATCTATGTTGGGCCTCTTGGTCATCATTCTAGTCATTTGATCAAGTATTTTGAGGTAGGTTACTGCCTAAATTCAATACTAAACTTCACTGAACTGTTATTATGATTCACAATAGCAATTACTGATGTCCAACATTTTTCATTCTCCAGAGTATTGAAGGAGTGAGCAAAATCAAGGACGGATATAACCCAGCTACTTGGATGTTGGAAGTTACAACAACAGCTCAAGAACTCAATTTGGGTGTTGATTTTACAGATATATACAAAAACTCTGATCTATATAGGTAAGCTAATGCAAATTGCTAAGGTCTATCTATACTTATAACATTCTTGAGCTCCAAAATGCTTAAACTATTTTACATGGCTTTCTCAGGAGAAACAAGCAACTTATACAAGAGCTGGGACAACCTGCTCCTGGTTCAAAGGATCTTCATTTCCCAACTCAATACTCACAGCCATTTTGGGTCCAATGCCAAGCTTGCTTATGGAAACAGCGTTGGTCTTATTGGCGCAATCCGCCATATACTGCCGTGAGGTTCTTCTTCACTACTTTCATAGCCTTGATGTTTGGAACAATGTTCTGGGACCTTGGAAGCAAAACGTAAGCAATATTAACACGCATTCCATTTCATTTCTTTTCTTTTCTTCACCTCCTTGTTGAACACTAGAGCTAATAATTCTTGTGGTTTCTTACAGCAAAAATCGGCAAGACTTGTTCAACGCAGTTGGTTCAATGTATAGTGCAGTTCTGTTCCTTGGAATACAGAATGCTTCATCAGTGCAGCCAGTGGTAGCAGTTGAAAGAACAGTGTTCTATAGAGAAAGAGCTGCTGGAATGTATTCTGCCTTACCCTATGCATTTTCACAGATAGTAGTTGAGTTACCTTACATCTTCGCGCAATCAGTGACCTATGGCCTCATAGTTTATGCCATGATCCAATTTGATTGGACAGCTGCGAAGTTCTTCTGGTATCTCTTCTTCATGTTCTGCACATTGTGCTACTTCACCTTCTATGGAATGATGGCTGTTGCTGTCACACCAAACCACCATGTTGCTTCCATTGTTGCCTCTGCATTCTATGCTATTTGGAATCTCTTTTCAGGATTTGTCATCACAAGACCTGTAAGTATTACTTAACAACTTTGAATTGGTGAATAAAACTTATAATTATGTTGTACATTTTTCTTAACTTGTTTTTGTTATGTTATGTTATGACAGAGCATGCCTATATGGTGGAGGTGGTACTACTGGGCATGCCCAGTGGCATGGACCATTTATGGATTGGTTGGATCACAGTTTGGAGATATTACTACTACTATGAATGGTGAAGACGGCAAGAATGTCAGTGAGTTCATACACAGTTATTTTGGAATCAAGCATGACTTCATAGGATATTGTGCTGTTGTGGTTGCTGGAATTGCTGTGCTTTTTGCCTTTATCTTTGCTTGTGCAATCAAGGCCTTTAACTTCCAAAAGAGATAGATACACTTGAAGGATTCTTTATTATTCTTTTTTTTTCTTCTTTTTATTCCCACCTTCAGTTTCAGTTTACACTTGTATTTTTGTATTTGTGGTAGTTCATAGCACTTGCTTTTAGTTCATAAATGTACAAGCATATAAATAAGATTTTGGTCTGTATTAATCTGTTCAATTTTATCAATGAAAAATATAGTGTGTCTGATCAATAATTATTTCAATCTTCCATTCAATTTTATTAGTAAAAATGTAACATAAAACTACATGCAACTATACAAGTGCAAGCTCAATTAGCCGTAATACTTTTCACAAACTCATTCACTGCCTAAAATTAGATGAAACTGAGATGCTAACGGTGCTAAGCAATGGATATTTTCTACCAAATGAATTACACTCAGTTCATATCATCATATGTAAGAAGTTACAAGTAATAAGTTCCTACAGTTAATAATAATATCTTTCTAGGTGTGTGTTAGGCATATGCAGATGATCATGCAAATGCAGGAAATTAAGAAATTTTTAGTGTCATGACTCAAGTAAGAACAAAGAAAAGAAAAATTGCTCTTCTAACACACGTTTATCTTGTTCAATAATGAGCACATCCCTTGATAATTTCTCTTGTTTCTTCCTTCTTTCATTATTAAATTTTATCTACCAATTCTTTTCATTTGATTTTCTCAGAACTCAGAACCAATCTCTCTCTGCATTTGCAATCCTTCTTTCTTTCCTATTTTTTTTGTCACACAATCCATTTTGTTTTCAAGGCCTGATATGCAAGAAACGTATAGTTGGGTTGAGTTGAATTGTATTGGGCTTTACAATATTGTATGGGCTAATTTCTGGTATACAGAGACTCTTGGGCCCTTTGGAAGGCAAGGGGTGAAGAACCAACCAAAAAAAAAAACTGAGAAATGAAGGTAACTGCAAAAAGCGCCGTTGCCGGGGATCGAACCCGGGTCACCCGCGTGACAGGCGGGAATACTCACCACTATACTACAACGACCTGCTTGCTTCTTCACCTCTTTCTAAGACTATAGAGCTCTTGCTTTCATTGAAAGTGGCTTCACACGTATAAAAAGTTTGTTCAAGTTTTCGCATTTCTTTTTTCTATAAAGAATAATGATAATAAAGCCTTCAAAGTATATATACTGAGGATTCCAATCACTTTCATGTTGTATTTCCCTATTGAGATCCATTGAAGATATAAGGTTGGAGTGTTCTTGCATGGTCCGTTACAGAATTGGCAAAAATAACAGGAATTTGTGTACCATATATATTTTGGTCCCATGTTTTTGGTTTCTGATTGACCATGTCAAATATTATTTATTTTGTCCTGTTGCTATAAGGTTTGATTGAAGATCTTAGGCATATATATATAGCATAGGGTCTATTCTATTCTGGAACCTAGGTACATTAATTTGGTTAAGTACTATATGGCACACCATTTATGGTATAGTAGGGAAATTGGCTAGGCCATGTTGCCCTGTCTCTTGGTCTCTTATCCATCCAAACCTTCCTTCATATATAGCATGCAAAGTTCTAGCTTTTAGCTATGGTCTAATCTATATGGGGGAATCTGCCAGACATTCATAATCACCTTCATCACTTCCAAAGTTCCCACCTTTCATTTTGTTTCCTTTATCACTCACACACATAGACCGTATATAATTAAATTAATTAACCACTTCTGTCACATAAGTAGTGTACTTAGTTCTATACTTCTATATGTATGGGTTTGTAACAATTGTACGTAAGAGTTTATTTAGTTATAAATGGTTTAATTTTAATAAATAACACAAATTAATTATTTATTTTTTATAATTTGATGTAAGAAGTAATTTTGACAACAAAAAACTACTGATTGTTTTAATAGTATAGTCTTGATTCAAAAACTACTAATATTTTCTTATCAAACAACATGGGTTAGTTTTTTGGTTAAGTAAAAAATAATCTAAATAATTAATTAATTACCATATATATTTTCATGTATACAAATGTGAATAGTGTTAGATGACGAGTGTTTATTATTGTAATTTAGCACCTAACAAAAATTATTGGGAATAATCTACTATGAAGTATGTACTATTCAGGGAGTGAGAAGGGCCATTGCCTCCAATTAGGAGCCAGTCCATGCGGTAGTAAGCATTGAAAAGGAGATATGATTTTGGAATTTGTAGCCATTTTCTTTGTAATCAATCATACACCCACGAGGACGATGAGGCCACCTCTCAATCACACATTACATTCATAACATTATATTAATTAACAATTAATCATAATAATGCTATGATGATCTTAGATCCGAAAGGTACACTGGTCATTCACAATCCGAAAAGACATTATTGACCTATAATCAAGATTAATTAAGATGCATGGCATCCATTACAGCAGGTTCCAATTTCTTATATATATATATTTTATATTTGATTATCATTATTTTTGTTTTAGCATGAATGTCGCTATGAATTGTTGCTCGTGTGGTGGGATCAGAAAAAGGTGCTAGAAGAATTAGTGGTGACTTTAATTTGGACTTTTAATCCACACGTCCACATGATTTGAAAAGGTGATAAAATACTGAAATCCGTGTGGAAAAGTTTGATATATATATAAAAGCATTCGTCTTATTGCATGCATTTGTGCAAGTAAAACATCTCATTCACAAAATCTTAATACAAATCTAGCTACTAGTAACTATTATATGCATGATAATAATTAATCTATATAGTTGACGTGACTAAGATTTTGATTCGGATAATCATCATATCCTCGCCGACGATCATTATTAAAGAAGCCTTGATTCTGATTTTTTGACAAAAACACTTCAACGGAAAAAGCCTTGGCTTATAAATATACACAAAGTTCAATTACTGTAGGAACAAAATGGGTCAGTTCAAAATTATTAGATGGGTTAATATTTAAATTTGTGCACGAAACAAGTTAACTCATATTTTTATCAATTAGACGATGATAATACATTAGGTGTTATTTGTGACACGTGGTATTAATCTATCATGTTACATAATTGATTAATATGTTATTTTTTAGAGGGGCGCCTTTTTCTGTAACCATATATATCATCATATTAGAACTCTTTGAGTAAATTATTGGAAGGAAAGAAAAAACGTCGATCACCGATTATATGTTCCATGTTGGGTTTTAGCTGTCTTAATTATATTCAATCAAATTCCAATGATGGTGATGGATGATGGATCATACTCTATTACAAATCGGCCATATAGGATTCACTGACTAATTAAACCAATCAAGTATCTGTGTCTTGCGTCACAAATTCAAAATCAATCATAATATAGCACAGTAATTAAGATGCATGCTTTATTAGGCTCTGCAATATTGTCGCATGCACAAATTAAAACATAATATTATAGAAGAGACGTAGTAATTAGAAATTTGTTAAGTGCATATACATAATGGGGGGTCATCTATTCTTGTGCTAATCAATCATGCAACGTGTATTTTTTCTTTTTATTTTTAATCATCATCTAGCTAGAGAGTGGTGGCCATGGAAATCTAATTAATCTGTATCTTAATAACTTAGCTCTCCTTCGTGCATGTCATTTTCAGGAAGTAATTAATTAATTAAAGTATTCATTGATATATGATGGGATGGAATAGATCGATTAAAAAAAAAAAAGCCTTGTAACTTATATATGCTGATCAAATAAGACTTAATTTTTCGAATAGATCTCCTTTAATTTATTTCATATTAGTATTAGTCAATATTATTTTGGGCTAATATCTTATTTTTATGCTATTAAAATTTAGAAATTTGTCATTTCAAATATTATTGGTCTAAAATGATAAATTTTATTGGTGATAAAAGTGTGAAGAGACGTGTAGTATATATCAATAAAAATATTTATTTTATTATTTGATGTTAGTTAAAATACAATTTTAGTAGAAGAAATATTTTTCCAAAGCCTCATAATTGTTTATTTCGTCGGATATTGAACTGAAAATAGTATAATACATTATTTCTGTTGTTGCTTTATATATGGTGGTGGTGAAAAATGGATGAGGTTTTCCCGATTTGATTCAATAAAGAAAATGATTAAAAAGAAGGAAATTTTAGGACAATGAATAATGGCGCAGAAGTAGGGACAGCATGCATATGCAAATTGGACAAACCATGAACAATAAATCAAACAATTGAAGATAGATATATATATAGAATTGAAAAATGAATTTTGAGGGAATGGTTTAATATAAATAAGAATCACATTCAGCACTTGCATTGCTCCATCGTAGATTCTGATGATGAACAAGTTGAGCAGCCACCAACACGTGGTTTCAGAGACACAACACCAACATTATTGTATGTTTTCAGAACAACATTATTATTTCTTCATTCCCCAAATCATTGCTTTCAAAAAATTCCCCATTCTTTTAACTTTTTCATCATTTTGTTTAATTGATTAATTATTAGTTTTCGTTCCCAAAATAGCAAGAGATCTAACCAAAACATTCCCATCAATTAAATTTATTAGAGAAAAACAAATTAAAAATAATAAATATTCATCATTTTATATGAATTAAATGGATAAAAAAATAAAATAAAAACCAGTCAAAAGTTTTGTTAGGAAAAACATAGAATATCCAACAACAAAAAGATATGGTCATACAATAATATAAGGGCATAATATAATCAACACAAATACTTTTAAGAATAATACAAATAAGATAAAAGCGATGTTTTTTTAAAATAATTATAAGAAATAAATCAGATATACTCTAAAATTTAATATTTCAAAATTTATAATCGTTCATTTAAAAAAAATAATAACTTTAATATATATATATATATTAAAATTAATGATTATCGGTATTGAATTATCGGTTCATTGTGATGTACTGTAAATGCTTTCGTAATTATATATATCCATGTTGAAATTTTGAAGCTCTAGGTTTTTGAGTGATGACTAATACTATAGGAAGGTGTTCTGGTATATCTCCAAAAGTGAGGTATACCGTATTCTTTTATTTTGTAACCGTTGATTTTTATCATATATTGATTTTATAATTAAAATCAATCAAGATCAACGGCTAAAAAGTGATAAAATACAGTATACCTCACTTTTTGAGATATACCGGAAAACTTTCCAATACTATAGTATACTACTGTGTGCATACTGCACTTTATTATTATAACCCTATGATACACGGACACTGACACGGATACGAGACACAACACGTGACACGGTGACACATCATTTTTAATTTTTTCGTATGACACGGGGACACGGTATATATATAAAATTAATATATTTTTAACAAAATTATGATAATATCTTGATATTATATTTATATTAAGATTTAAATTATTATTTTAAAGTATTTTTAATGTCTTTTTTTAATTATATAAAACATTTAAAATAACTTTTAGTTTTAAGAAATAGTAATATATACTACTAATAAACTCATTTTTAAAATATAAGTTAAGAATAAAGTTAGACACGTGGACACATGATGATGTTTTGAAGTGTCGGGTGTGTCCAAATAGGAATTTTTTGTTTTTTTAAAGACACGGATGAAATATGAAAGACACGTGTGTCGAACGAGTATCGATGTGTGTCGTGTCCAAAACGTGTCCGACACATGAACACGTCAATTCAACAAAGTGTCCGTGCTTCATAGTTATAACCTAATCATTGGTTAGGAAATGCCTAAGCCCCTAATAATTAAATGAGTTTACAGCAAGTAGTTCTTCCACTTACTATATATGTGATTTCTCCTTCTTACACATCACTAGTAGTTACCTAATCAAGAGTATGAGAAAGACTTCACCAATCACAATTAAGATTCTAAAATATTGTTCCCCTCTTTTTTTCTCATTAATTATTATTATTGCATTGAATTTTATGGTGATCGTTCAGCACACATAAAAAGCCCGTATGGTCTCAGATTTTATATAATAGCAACAACCATGCCCATCACATCAAGTGTGCGATCACTATCTAGGACTTCTTTCAAAATTTAAAGTTTGAGTGGATTTTTTGTGAAATTATTTTTTGGAGTTAATTAAAAGATCTCTTAAATTAAGTGATGATTAGCTATTATATATATACCTTTTGGACCAATCAAACTTCGTGCACATTATTATTTGTTTACAAATAAATTTTTGGTCTGCAAATATATCTATAATTTTTGTTTACTCTCTATAATGTAGAATAATAATAACATACAAACCCTTGGCATCACTCATTATTCATGATGGAATTTTATATACATAGATAAAGCTAAATATCAAGTTCCAAAGAAAATAATAATGTTATATGTATGTATCTTCTTGTGCGTGATGTACTCAAAATTGAATATTCAAATAAGCTTCTACAACCTTGCAACGTCCCTATCACTACACAGACAAAGGAAACACCAACGAAACTTTTTATTTTATGTTTGCATACTACTTTATTGATTTGATGTATCTTATCTTCTGCATGCCCTTTTATATAGGTTTTCTCTCTCCCATTTAGAGCCAAACAATATTATCTATAATAAGCAATGATATTTTTTCACAATTCTCATATATAGTTCTTTAGAATTGTCTCCAATCATAAATAAATTAATGGAGTTACATTCTCCCAACAACACTGAAATATGAATTTTTATATTAGTTACTTTATATAATTATATAAAACTATATATAAGAGCCCAAATAACATTTTTTTATCGAAGCAGATCATGTGTAACAAATAATCAATTACTAAAAAGATACTAACATTGAATTCTCGATTATACTTAATCTGTTTTTTTATAATATAAGTTATTGCACCTTTTTTGTGAGAGGGAAGGTTGTAAAAGGTTAAAAGCTATATTAACCAACTTGGGCACCATTTTTGTGAGAATCATTTACATCAAACAAACCGTTTTTAGGTGCACATAGTTGAAAGGAAGAGAGTGCCTTATCAAAGTGTTTTGCTTTTGTGCCAAGGTACTCGTTCCAAGTCACAGGCCTATACAGTGCAGGCCTACTTGGGCCCACTAGCTTCTCATGTGGACAAATTTCCACGTTGGATGGGGGCCCATATAGGTACGCAACCGAAAACCGCTGCTTGCTCCGATTCACCAGAACTCGATGGAGCACACTTGGGTATAACCCATTTGACATAATGTGCAAGAGATCGCCAATGTTTATCACGAGTGCACCTGGAACCGGCGGCACGGTAACCCACCCGGTGCTTTCCCGGTGAACCTGCAACCCGCTTATGTTGTTTTGGTAAAGGATTGTGAGGAGGGTGGAGTCAGTGTGCGGGGCAAGACCCATGGCCCGATCCGGATCCGGACAACTCGGGTATGAGTTCAATTGCAAGGCACCGCATGTGTCTTTGAATAATGGGCCCTTGTTGGGGCAGGCCCATTTGAGGTCCTCCTTTGAAATGCCGAGAGACTCTAACATGAGGCCCATTAGCTTTCCCGCTACCTTTTTCATGGTTTCATCATATTCCACGACAATATCACTAAAACGACAAACAAAAAAAAAGTGTTAGGGCAAAATCACAGTACTATTGACCAATTAAAAATAGGTTCGAAACGAAATATGAAGAAGAAGCAAGTGGTGGATTTGGTGCAACACATCCTCATCACATCCCTAATCTTCTATGGTGGGTCCAATTATACCCTCATCACTATGGTACAGTTAATTGATGATCATTCTTAATAACCCTAATTAATATAATGAGAGAAAAAATGAGTTAACAAATAGCAAAATTAATTAGCATCATGTGTTTTATTTTATATATAGTTTTAATGCATATAGTTGAGGGCACGTCAGCACGTGCATGAGGATGTGTGTGTTTGTTGGTAATGGTACCAGTATTTGGCGTAATCTTGGGGCCAGAGTTTTTGGAATTGCTCAAATGGGGATCCAAGGATGGTGAAGCCCTCCGACCACATCAGCTTCGGGAAGAAGGAGGAGATGCGGGCCAGCCCATAGCCGGTGACTCCATCAGGAGAGCGAGCAGCTTTGAGCTTTTGGTGAGTCGAGAGTGAGAACAGAGCCTGACCAACCCCCTGAATGTGGTCAAGGAGGCTTATGGGCACCCCATGATTCACGACCTGGAAGGCACCCCAGGTCATGCATGCATGCCCTATAAGCTTGGACGCGTTCCGGTCATACAGATCAATGACCGGAACGCTAGCAAAGTTGGAGTCGGTACCAATGGGTCGAGCATGGTCCG
The DNA here is from genome assembly GCA_036250425.1 of Stylosanthes scabra. NCBI lineage: Eukaryota > Viridiplantae > Streptophyta > Magnoliopsida > Fabales > Fabaceae > Stylosanthes > Stylosanthes scabra. The sequence goes on from JASCZI010271958.1 coordinate 52,836, forward strand.
GTTGGTGCGTCCAAGCGTAGGAATCGGGTAATTCTTGAAGGGACTTGAAGTCAGGGTGCTTGTGGTGGTGAACCTCCACAGGGTGGGCATGGTAGGCTTCGGAGAGTGAAGGCATAGCAATAATAAGAATTATATGTCAATAGAGTAATAATTATTAATGGCCACTTTATGGAAGCACAAATTGGTAGCAATTGACGGTTTGCTAGTACTTGCAATGAGAAAACATAGTACCAAAAGAAATAATAATAATAAGGATGATGACGATGAGGTGAGCAAAACATGATTGTGCCTTGTGCCAAGATAGTATATATAGAGATCATAGGTCACAAGGCAACAAATTTGCCCCTTACCCTAAACCAAACTACAAAAATTATACATGTAGATACGTACAATATAAAAGGAAATGACTATCTTGTCCTCAACAAAAATAGATATATGTATTTCAGATTTAAGATATATAGTAATGTTAATGTATGTTGTAAATAATTGAAATTGAGAATGAAGGGAAGGAGAGTAAGGGGCTAAGGGCCCCTACCTTAACATGTGCCTTTGTCTTGTCCTCAACTATAACCAAGTTGCTCTGATTGATCTCGTTTTTTCGCTATAGGACAACACCTGCAATACCTCTCATTTGGGTTCGCTGTCATCCCATCCTTACCAAACTGCCCATATCCCAATCTATGTATGTATCTATACATATACGCCATATTTAAATAAAATAATTTAATAAAAAAAGTTTATTTTTTTTGTTAAGAAAGACTATATATGTTGATGTTATTGATTATTAAATAAGTGTGGCCCGGGGGTGTGGTTGTAATTATATTGGTGATGACATGACATGCATGATGATGCATTCATGGGACATAGGCTCGTGTGTGTTCACAATATCACAGATCTCAGATCACACACAACATTCATTCATTACCAATACTCTTCCTATATCTGCACATGCTCTTCACGTGGCTCCGGGACCGATTCTTTTCGAATTTTGTATATAATAAAACCTAATAATAAGGTCCACCATTTTATTTACTTCAAGTTAGCCAAAACAGTTTAATTATATGTATATGATGACAATTAATATAGTTAACTATTCCTCAATAGTACGTAGGATATCACTACAACAATTTTGGCGGATGCAGGTGATTGTTTAGTGCTGGTTTTGTAAAATCATCGCTATTCATTTAAAAATAATGCACATGCATATGCATGTTTAATTTGAGTCCAATTAGAGAGTGAATTATTGTCAAACCTAATATCAGTTAAATTTTTTAAGTCATATATATTTTTATGTTAAAATAAAATTTGACTACTAAAAATAAGAAGACTCTTCCAGTGAAAGAACATGCATGGTTTGATGTGTTCCTAAACTGGTAAGGCAAATTTTCTTGTGGAGTCTACAATAATATTGACCATACCAATTCTAATTTCAAGACTACTACTCTGATCTCTCTACGTACGACTCTACTTATTAGGTCTCAAGGATTATAATCATATAGTAGCCACATGCATATTATACTATACTCTATACCTTCAGATACTTAGCTTTCACCATCTGATCCGAAGATATTTTGAAATTTAATGGCAACATTTTTCCAGTGCCATAAAATGATATATATAGATCCAATTAAGAGCTTAGTACGTAATAGTTGTTTGATTAAACGCTCCTATATTATTAATGATGAGCGCATGCATGCATATATACGATGATGGAGTTAAATTTCGTTCAAATTAATTAAATGCATGCTTTGATTTGATAATAGTGGTCTCTAAACATAATACATGTCCTCACTTATAGAGAAATAATATCAGTACCCAGAATTTGTGGGTATCATGCATTTTAAGTAGTCCATAGAGAAAATATTAGAAGAAATATACTTAAAGTAATTAAGCATCCAAGAGATATAGGGTTCAATTGATGTTGCTACCTTCAACGACATGCACGTGCCATGGCTGAAATTATAACGGCAAAGACAAATAATTATGCATCTTTAATTATTTGATCATGTGACAATATTATAATAGCATACACACATAGGTTATATACAAATCCAGAGGCATATAAATGGAGCAATATAAAGCATACGCGTTTTCCTTAGCTTCAATTGGACCGTCCTAATTAAACCTATTTCTTAGTTTGTTTCTTTTATCATAAGTTAAACCAATTTTCAAACCTTCTTTTATCTTTGCTTATTGGTCCATACTCCATATGACTATTATTTATTTACGAATTTAACCCACCTAATTTTCTCTTCTGATGAAAACTTGAACATCTCCTCTTCTATATATGCTTCTACTACGTATATATACGTACCCCGCCGTATGCATACCATTTCATCAATCGCCGAAACTTGGAGAAGTAGAGATGATAGATCAGATTACTTCATCATTAAGAGAGCTAATAACTCATTATAATAAAGCGAATAAGTAACTTAATTAATTCGTTTATGCATGCATGGACATACACGATTTTACTTTATAATAGGTTGTGACCTTATTATTATTAGCTTCAAAATGAATTTCGTACATTATAAATATATAATCACTTGTCCGTTGGTTTATTTTGTCAATGCAATTCAATTCCTTGGGTGAGTTAAATAACCTTATATATATCATATATGCAGGCATTATCTATCTACATGTTCTCTATAATATAATGCACCGATATGATGTGGAAATATAAAAAGGATCGATAAGGATAAACTTTACATGCGTCTGTAACGACAAATTAAACTAGCAGCCACGCATAAGATTGAAACTTTAATTTCAATCATACACGAAGAGCCACATACATATTATAGCCAGAGAAAACTAGCTAATACCCCTGCAATTCTTAGAGGGCCACTTCATTTATATATATATTATACAAAGAACATATGTGTGTATAAAAAAAAAAAAGATATCAATGAGGTTAAGCAGTGTATGAATTAATTTTTGCTTTGTTAATAAGTTGGAAGAACTACATAGATTTTTTTTTTTTGTGTCCAGAACTACATAGATTTATGAACCGAAAAACAAAGATTCAGTAACAAAATTAAATTTGTATAGTTGTGGTTGAAAGAAGGCCGGTTGGTATATGGGCGTGTTTAATTATATAAAACATACGATGTTAATGAAGTTTGTCACGTTATGCAGACAATGAATGCATGTATTTATGTACAAAATAACAAATAATCTCCAAATTAAACGAATAAAAACGGGAAGCAGGAGAAAAAAACACTATAAATGATAAATTATATGTTTTGTTATACATATATATAACATATGTCCCCGCTTACAAAGCTGATGTCCGACCCCGACATCGATATTCCATATCCAACATTAAGATTTTCAGCAGAATACACTTAAATAAATTAAATATCTCTCTCTTTGTCTCTCTCTATCTGGACTGAGTTATAATATAATTATAAATTAGCAGAACTGATCTGAATTGGGATATACACACATAAAAAAATAGCTATTGAATTTTATTTATCATCATCTCAGCATACGTGTGGGTACTGGATATATAATAATTTTTTATATCATATTTATATTATAAACTAAAAAGCAGGATTCACTTTTACTTTACATGCATGCTATTACTTTCATTTGTTGATTAGTATCCATCTGACATTCTGACCTTTTTAAAACAAAAGATCGTTTCTTTTCTCTCTCTGATTTTTTGTTTTTGGTCGAACAACAAAAGATCATTTCATAAATACAATGACTACAATCTTTCGGTCCAACAAACAAATACCAATAAGCGAAGTCTATGCCTTTTTTTCTTGGGTCAAAAACCAACTATTCCTTGAAGTTTTATGAAAAAATAATTTGGCCAGATTTTAACAACGGGCTAAAGACCAAGAAAAAAAAACGGGCTTGAGTTATGAAGCAATATGGTTTATATGGATGAAAAACTTAAGATCCTGAACTTGCACTTACACTTTCCTTGATGAAGTGCATTTGATATTTTGATGTTCTATTTTTCTATGTAGTAGTTGTTGAAGTCAATTTCCTTTTAAAAACAGTATAAGGTTACATAAATCATTCTCCATTGATAACACATACAAATAAACAATTAAAGAACCCTCCAACACCTGTAAATTACAATGAACACTCATCAGAAATCAAATAAAATATTGACAGCAGAGTAGAGGCAAATGATGCAGCCAGTGCAGAATAGTAGTTAATATGAAATGCCACTTTTTATGTTAGTCTTCCTTATGCTGATCCGAATTCAGTAAACCACTTCTCATGGCGTTCAATGTCAGCCTGAGAAACACTTCGCTGGACTTTCTTCAAAGCTTCCTCAAAATCACACATAGCAACAGGATCCTTTGAAATCTCATCCTTGGGCATGTTCTTGATCTCATCACGTGTCTTTCCCGCTATCTTACGCCTCATACCATTCAAGGAAGCATCGCGACATACGTTTGTCAAATCATCTCCACTATAGCCTTCTGTACGGCGAGCCACATCATCTATATTGACATCAGGGGCCACCTGGTGCAAACGCAAAACAAGATGATAATCTTGTCTTTGTTAGATGCTCAGTCTTTCTTTTGATTGTTGAAAAATGGATGCAAAACCTACCCAAGATGGCACAAGACAATATCTACGCATTGCAGAAATCAATTAAAGGCAATATATAATAACATCTGTAAGAATAAGAGTATAAGACACTGTCGACGGCAAATAACAACGTCCTAACTTACCTCCACAGTCTTCAAATTGATACGGATCAGCTCTTTACGACTCTCAAAATTTGGAAGAGGAATGTATATACGCTTTTCCAGCCTTCGCCTGATTTGATTTGCATTAACATCAAATTGTATCAGTAGATGTTGACTAGCACATTAAAAGAGGTTTCTAAAAGATATGTAACTAAATCATCGCATTCTTCTATCACTTGCAAAGCAAATTAAGAAGTATGAGAAAAGGATGCAGAAAAGCAAGTACACACCTCAGTGCCTCATCTATGTCCCAAGGGAAGTTAGTTGCTGCCAAAACCATTACTATTTTACGGGTACCATCTTCATTTGTGGAGGTATTGTTTACACCATCAACCTGAACCAGAAGTTCAGACTTCACCCTTCTGGATGATTCATGTTCCCCAGAAGCCCTGATGAATTGAAAGGCAAATCAATCAGAATTCAGATAATCTTGGGGTGAGCCCAAGATTATCTCTCTATACAAATAAAAACATGGTATGCATGACAGGAACTTAAGAAAGAACAGCAGAGACTTACCCCCTAGCATTGCACAGAGAATCAATTTCATCAATGAAAATTGTACTTGGTGCATATGCTCTTGCAAGATCAAACAAACACCGCACCATCCGTTCACTCTCACCACGCCATTTGGAAGCTAAAGTAGCGGAAGAAACATTAAAGAAAGTGGTACCGCATTCAGTGGCAACTGCTTTAGCAAGAAGTGTCTTCCCAGTTCCAGGAGGACCAAACATGAGAACACCTTTCCACGGTCTCCTAATCCCCTGTAAGAACAGAACATAATGAATTCCAGAGGAAAGCTTTTTCCATGATTACAACCAGCAAATTTAGCAGAGCAATAAGGCATAAATACAGCAAGAACTTGCTCAAGACCATGGGAGCTCAGCACAACAAGAGAATGTGTGTGCTCACTACACAAACATGGGAGTTTTGCAAGGTAAACCAAGACACATAGCGAAACAACTAACAGGGGACTAAAGAGTAACAGGTATCACAACAATCATAAAGTATGACATTCATATACACATCAGAATACTAGAATAGTATGTATACATAAACCATTAGTATTTAGATTTCAACATGATAGTGAAAAGTAAAATGGTTGAGGAATACCTGGAAATACTCAGGCATCCATAATGGAAGGACAACAGCTTCTTCAAGAAGCCTCTTGGCTTCAGTGAGGCCTGCAACATCATCCCATCTCACTCCGGGAGATGTCTCCAACACGTCCCTCTCGAGCATTTCGGCCAAGTCCGGATCAGGACCTTCATACTGCCCCTTCTTTGTCTTCCCATCATCACCATCACCATTCTATCCATTCAAACAAAAAATATGCACTACTCCATCAAAACACTGAACTATATACATTATAGTATACACTAATTCAATCAAGATTGCACTTCATCCAGATAAACCCGTTCCATTTAATTCCAACTTTGTAGAGGAAATTGAGCTACACTACACTTACAACTGAATCGGATTTGCTGGATTTTCCAGAAGCAGTGCCTTTCTTGGCAGCGGTTGCGCCTCGGGCTCCGGAGTTAGCTCTTCCAGCAGCAGCACCACCAGCCTTGGCACCGCGTGCAGCGGGTCTGGTAGGGCCGCCACGGGCCCAAGCCCCATCCTGCGGGGACTTTCGAGTAGGCCCACGGGTAGAAACAACGGGCCTTCTACCGCTACCAGCCCTACTGTCATCTCGACTGGGCGGTCTCCACACATCGGGATCGTCGAAGGGACCAGCTGAACCGCTGGATGAAGAAGTTGGATATTCATCCAACGGCTGAAAAACGAAGGAGGATTTGGTGGAGATCGGAGGCGAAGCAGGCCGCCTTCTCCCATTGGCAACAGGAGTTTCCTTAAATGCCCTTCTCTCCGCATCCAGCTGCTTCACCACTTCCGTTTCCTCCGACAGCGCTTTCTTCACGTTCATCCATTTCGCTCGGATTAAGGGATCCTCAACAGCGTTTAGGTGCCTGAATTTCCACAAAATTAAACCCGATTAGGAGAGCTAATAACAAATTTACTTAGTTGAGGAAGGATAAGTGTATGATTAATGATTTACTTGTTGATCTGAGCAAGGGCGCCGTCGAAGAAGATAATGGAAGTGTCGTAGAGTCCTTCGAGTGCGTATTCTCTTGCGAGTTTGAGGTGGTCATGCAACCCTGTCAACGAAGCTCCACTCATTCTTCTATCCTTCAATTTTACAAGCTTCTTTCTCCAGTTTGAAGTGCGCTTGCGGGAATGGGCCTCGCCGGCGTTTAAACGCCGAGGGAAAAAGTCGGTAGACGGGTACGTGAAATGACCAAATAGTCCCTAAGAGTTTCTGGCAACAACAATTTGTTTCAGGTTCTAATGGGCTTTGTATTTGGAGAGAGTCGTTGGCTGCTGGTAACGGATTGGGCCCGCAATACACCCTTTTGGACCTGATTCCAACCAACTCAATTATTCATTTACTTGTTATTTATTTGTTGGATAAACTACCAAAGATCAAATTCAAAAAAAAAAAAAAAAAACAGCAACTACCAAAGATGAATGGTATTCAAAAGTTTATATCATTAACTAAAACAGTCACACTATAATCACATCAAAAGTAGTTAAGTGTTTTAGTTTTCTTCTAAAACAAAAATATTCTTAGTTATATTTAATAATTAATAGTCAATACAAAGTTAGAGATAATCGAGATTTTACGTAAATTTGAAAAAGTAAATTGAAGACGTAAAATGTAAAATCGCATTAATATTAAAATCGTAAAATTGTCTGACTTAATATAAATTATGTAAAATCGATTAACTCATTTAAAATCATAATATGAAAAGATTTTAAGAGTTAAATTGACATTCTAGCTACTATTGGTCAATACTTATATAAGAACTATGAGATTTTAAAATGTGTATATATATATACTTTTCAAACCAAGAATTAATCAGTTCCAAAAAGAAAATTATAGCGAAATTGCTTAAAATACGTATAATTTTTGCTAACTACGTTTGTTAATTGTTATCAAAGTTTTGCTCATATTTAAAAATTAAAAATAATTTTCAAAATTTGTAATGTTAGTTAGAACTTTATAAGCATTGACCTTTCTTTGCATTTATTAGATGCACGCTCTTGGTTTATTTAACTTGTAATGTCACCTATCAAAAGCCATTATGGATCTATGACTTTTTTATACACATTCATCAAATCTCCCTCTCATTTCAGTTAGTTTGATTTGATTTGAATGGCGTGTAAAAGCATAGTATGACTAAGGACATTATTTAAGTTTATGGATCTCTAAAGCACATACTTTAAATTTTGGGTATAGATAAATTTATGTTATGTTATTAGTCTTAGTTTATACACTATATAATATTTAAGGCGATGACTTAAGAGGAAGGAGTGGTTGCCCTTCATGTGGTGTGGGGTTACAGGTTGGCCCTGGTTGCTACTTGTAGTGTTTACAATAAAAGCTGGTAACTCACGTGCTAGTAATATTAACTAAGCTCATTCGATCTATTCAATAATGTAATATACTAATTACTAAGTTAAAAAATTGTTCGAATGTATATCAACCATATATTTTTTGTCATTTTATTCTTTAAAAAATTGAATTTTGAATTTTAGACAGACAAACATTTACATTCATATTAATAATTTAACTTCTTAGACAAAACGTATTAATTAATTGATTTTTTTAGTAGAAATCATTTTTTATTTTGAAAATATATCTTAATTGTTAATTGTTGGTGAATTCACTTATCATTTATCAATGTGCTTTTCAAGATATATTAGTCCATCATAAATATGACAAAAAATAGTTATTATCGTCCATCACTTTCATACTAAGTCAAATGTACTAACTATGCATGGTAATGTATCAAAATGCATCTATTTAATATCACAGTTTTTTTTTTTTTTTTGAAACATTGAAATCATCAAAATTAATCTAAAATTCTCCTGTTTAACATTTTTTGTATTTTATGCAAAAAGAAAACTGGATTATAGAACTTCTAATAGTAGGCAGAATGATAAGTATCATCAAAATTATCCTAAGTATTGTATGAAAAGATTAATGACGTTGAGTAAGTCAATTTTTTTCCGTTTTAAAAATAATTTAGTTGCAATTATTATGACTTAAGACTCGATCAGACTAATATTTACGTTTTGTATTTTTCCCCCCCTAGATTCATGTACGAGAAAACGAAAATTCTTTAGATTCTAACAGATGTCAAAATGAATATATTTGTTTATAAACTATATTCAAATTAAATTATAACAATATATATATCCACGTTGGTAAAATGATCATTTTTAAACGTAAAAAAATTAAATTACAATGTTGTTACTGTTATTCAGTCTAGAGATAAAAATAAATTAAAAAACGTTAAAAATAATAAATATTAATCAACTTTTGATTACCTCAAAGACACCACAAAACCATACCGCTAGTTGAAAACGTGAATTTTTATCGAAAAATGTATGTACATAAAATGGCTCAAAAATTTGATGGAAAACCCAAGTTCAAAATGCATAGTAAATTAATTAATAATAATTTAATATTGCTTGGAAGTTAGAGGTGAGAAGATAGTAGAAGAGAAGAGTGGTGAGTTTTAGCATGGCGCTGTCAAAATCAGCCTCAATGGGAGGCTGGTACTATCTGCCTTGTTGTCATTTGTAAGTGCTTGACGCGTGTGCACAGTTGCCATTTTGTGACATCACTGTTTACCTGCTAATGGCTTAGACAGTGATATTAGTACTATTTGCAGTATTTGTAACTCTGACTCATTTTGGGTGATTTGTGTGATTAATATAGATAGTTTGGGGCGTTAGAATTAAAACATGGTGGATTTTTTTTTTTGGTCTTTCAGATTGAATGTTTGATTTTATTTCGAATGTGAGTAGCCCCGACACATGCAACAACTTTTTTTTTTAATAAAAATTTTTATATTTACAATTTTATAAAAAGAACACAAATATTTAGAATTTAAGTAATATCTCACAATTTCAAAATTAATACATGCACAATTAAACTAATAAAAAATAGAACTGCTTATTAAATTAATGATTTATTTACTGTCTACTAACTTTAAAAATTCATATTTTATGTTTTAGTTCAAATTTTGAAATTTTTGTCTCTTTACAAATTTATTAATTTAAAACGAAATAATTAACTAATATTAATTATGGTAACAAAGAATATTAATTTAAATGAGATGACATTTATGGTCGTAAATGGTTTTATGATCAACTACTGTGTTTTAAATTATCCAATATCAATAATCAATTTGATCGATTATTAAATAGAAAATAATACTTATATATACCTATATTATTCAGTTTTAAGAAATTATTAATTGTTCCCTTTTAAATTTATAATTTTGTAAAAACGCAAATTTTTCAAAATTTGAACTAAAATAGAGGATTTGAGTTCTATTCTTATTACTTTCCTTATTTATATTTTGAGTAACACTATTGGTATATATATTTTGTGTAACTAAGTTCAATCAAATTATTTATTTATATGTCAAATAAAATATATTTTAATATCAAATAATAAAAAATAGCACTGAAACAAGCTTCTATTTGATCTCGAAGTGATATTTTATTTAGCATAGAAATAAATAATTTAGTTGGATTTGATTGACCAAAATAAATATACACTTAGAACTATTATTATACTTTATTTGAATCCAAATTTGCATTATTTAATTTATTATTAACCTTTATGTTTTAAAATTAATGGAGACAAAACAAATTATTAATAATTATAAGTGTACATTTATTTTTCTAAAATCTAAATAAGTTCAACTAAGTTATTTATTTTTATGTTAAATAAAAGACTATTTGAATGTCAAATAAAAACTTATTTTTAACTTTTTATGCTATTTTATTTGCTATTTGATATTGAAATAATTTTTTTATTTAATATATAAATAAATTTGATTATATACGTAACATTAATAATTTTTGACTTTTTATGCTATTTTATTTGTTATTTGATATTGAAATAATTTTTTTATTTAATACATAAATAAATTTGGTTATATATGTAATATTAATGATTTTTGACTTTTTATGCTAATTTATTTGTTATTTGATATTGAAATAATTTTTTTATTTAATATATAAATAAATTTGGTTATATACGTAACATTAATGATAAATAAGTAACTTAATAAAATGTTTCAGTTTTTATTCGTCTAATTTCGCAGGCTAAGACAATAAAATAGCCACAAAACCATTTTTCATAGGCAATGATTGCAAAATTGTGAGATACTAGTTAAAATGGTAAATAACTAAATACTTCTATTTTAGTATAAAAACTTAAATTGGAACAATTTTGTTTTACTTAAAAAAAAATCCAACAACTTCAATACTGATACAATTGATAAATTTTTATGCTTTTCTATTTTTTGGAAATTAGTTTTTTTTTTTAATTTTTGGTGTAATGTTTTAGAAATTAGTTAATAACTCTTTTTTACTAGGTTCCTTAGTAATAAAGAAAATATAGAAAACAAAAATCTTCCACTGAGGAACCCAATAATGTCCCCCAAAAAAAAGTGGAATCCAATAAGTTGAACTCAAGGACAGACCAGTTCACCGAAAACAATGTTACAAGAAAAAGGGATTCTTCATAAATATACAATTTTAGAGAGGTCACTATATAAATATACTTTTCTTAAGGGAATAAAACAGAAAGGCGAAAGAAAACAGGGAAACTTTTTTAGAAAGGATAAGCCTCCCGTTGAGACTGATTTTTGGAGCCCCAGGCTAAAACTCACCGAGAAGAGTGAGTGAGTCCAAGAAAAGAAGAGAGAAGAATAGAACTATTGAGAAAAGCAAAGGCTAGTAACCTAAAAAAGTCTTAAGTGCCAGCTAACACGTGGTTCAAAATTTCAACTTTTGAGAATCCACCACATATATATCACATAATAATATTATCTTACCGCTCTTCTTTTTAATCAATGCTAATGCTAATTATTTCATAATCTTATTCTCAACTCACCTTATAGAAAGACCAAACCATCCTAAATCAGCCATACATAATGAAATCATACAAACATGTAAGACACAAGGGCATATGTGTATTAACAAATAATAAAGCACAAATGATTGGATCTCATGCACATAGTAATAATAATAATCTCTCTCCGCTTATATTAAAAAAAATGTATATAATTTTTACTAACCACTATGATTATAATGAGCAGAATTGAATATATGATTAAGGATATAATTAAAAAGATTATTTTTTTAGTAAGAAATGCTTTAAGAATTATTACCCCAGCTTTTAATTTTTGTGCTTTTTCAATGCATCGTTAACTCAACCTTTTTAATAAAAAAATTTCTCAAAAAAATATGTTAGTACGTAGTAGAACTTTTAAAGCATTTGTTAACAAATTTCTTAGGAGACAAATTAAGATATTCTTAAGTTTGGATAAAAGATAACATAACATAGCATATATAAATGGACAAAAAAAAAAGGTCATATGATGTTTTTCTTCACACTCACTCAATTGGCTTTTAACTTTTTCCGGTCAAACAAAAAAATGTTTAGTCCACTACTAAAGTCTTATTAAATAATTATTAGGGCCTTACTGTATTAGTAATAATAATTTAGTATATCTATATAACACATACACTCTTCAGAATTATTATTATTTATTTCAGAAAACATATTTTTTTTTAATCCTCGTCCATGTCCATGGTTCCTTGGTTTGTTGCATAAAGATTTTTAAACCCAACCCACATCCCGCTCTCACGCTTGTTTCCCAACAAACACTGCAAGGACGCTCTTCTCTCTCTCTCTCTTCTTCAATGGAGATGGTGGAGCTTGCACTATAGACACCCAACCAGGTCCTTTTCCATGCATCACTCACAACAAATCCATCTTTCGTTTCTACTGTTTTTTGTTGCAAGATTTTGATAATGTAACATATAACATTCTTGAACATGTCTGTGTTTCTGGAGGTGGCAATGTATGTTGCTGATTTGGGTTTTCAAGTTTAGTTCTTTTCCTATGATGAGTGATGGGTTTGTTTGTCACTCTAAAATTGATTTGGGGTTTCTTTCTATTCTGCTCAAACTCTTTAAAACCGTAATGAACACACTTTACTGACCTAGTTCATTCTATTTTTGTAATGTGCATTTCTTCTCCATTTACATTGCTCATACCATATCTGACTTAAAGTGTTGCTCTTTCTTTCCTTATTTATTTATTTATTTTTTATCTTCTAAGCTTGATGAGAGGATTTGTTGTTCAAAATATACGATAGTTATTTTATATTTTTTTAAATAAAATTATCATTATCATAACATATCAAATTCAAAATTAACTTTGTTCTGCATTTGAAAAGATGGATCAGGAGACTGTGAAATGGTGATGAATCGAAGTTTATTCATTTGATGTTAGATTGCTAATCAACTTTGCAAATGATCTCTGAAGTTGATTGTTTGGTTTTCCTGTCTCATAATTTCATTTTTTTTCTGTAGCAGGATTTACACATAAGATTTTGAGTCCATAATTTCCTGTGTTGTACTGAGTCTTGTAGACATGAAGAGAGAAAACAATGTAACCTTGAAAGTTGGAGACCACCCTGGTCGATTGACTCGTGCTCGAGCCGCTGCGTTTCGTGCATCTGGGCAATTGCCTCCTTCAAAAGGAGTATCACAACAAAATGAGAAGCAGCTTGTAAAAGGCAATCCTAAAAAGAGGGCTGCTCTTCAGGATGTCTCTAACATTTTCTGTGAAACTAAAGGCAGAGGATCTTCCAATGTTACTAAAATTCAGGTTGCTAACTTGCCATGCATCCATCATTTCCTGTGAAAAACTCTTAACTCCTTGGAAATTTAACATTTCCCTTAATTATGATGCTAATATATACCTTATAACTTTTCTCATTTTCAGTCTAAGAAAGGCAAGCTGGATAAGGCAGGTCCAATTGGTGCTTCCAAAGTACTTAAAGGGAAGAGTTTGCCTCACCCAGGGCTTAGATCAGAAGATGCTATATGCTCAGATAACTTCGCAGACGATGCACATCTTCGTTTGATTTCTCAAAAGAAAGGTATAAGACTGTTATAGTAATATGTTGGATCCTAGCATATCATGATTTACTTTATAGTTGGACATGATCTGTCCGTTGCTTAAGTACACCATCTTAAATCATAAAGGATAATTGAATCTCTTCATGACCTTCTTCATAAAGGAAATCATCTTTTAGTTAGTTGATGCACTCTTTTGTGTGTGTTGTTCTCAGATGTAGAAATTGCTGTAGCCAAGAGGAGTGGTATTTATGAGCCTCTAAAGGTGTCAAACAAACCAGATATCACTGACATAGATGCAGATTTTGATGATCCCCAATTGTGCAGCCTCTATGCAACTGATATC
>JASCZI010271958.1:66924-120352 GCA_036250425.1 Stylosanthes scabra
GAGATAAATGCCACCCTTTATGTAGCTTTGAACTTCTCATAACATTCTTCTTGTCAGTTGTTTCTCTTGGAATTTACCTTCTATCTTAGGCTGTATGTCAAAAAATTGTTTTTCAGCTATCAAGAAGACCTCATCCTAACTACATGGAAAGAGTACAGCAAGATATAACACAAAGCATGCGTGGGATACTAGTTGATTGGCTTGTAGAGGTTTGTATAACTTACTAATACTCCTTACTAAAAGTTCCTATTGTATAAATGAACAATAGGAATTCAGCTACTGATGCTGGTTCCTCTCTTGCATGCTTGTAGATATTAACTTGTTTTGTTTTTATTCTTATATGTGTTTCTTTTTGTTCAAATTTCTTAGTTGATGCAATAGGAATGCTGCTTTTAATTCACTTTTAACTTTAATATCAGGTCTCTGAGGAGTACAAATTGGTCCCGGATACTCTTTACCTCACTGTATATCTCATAGATTGGTTTCTCTCTAAAACTTACATTGAAAGACGGCGACTTCAGTTACTTGGCATAACCTGCATGCTAATTGCCTCGTAAGTTCTTAGGTTCAGTGAAGTTGGCCTCTTACCTTCTAATTCTTTTAGTATTCCATATCAAACAAGATTTAATGTCTGTTACTTTGTTGACATTAAGATTAGGCTGTCATTTAAATTCAACGGTTCATATCTTTGAAGCATCCCCATATGGAAATTTTCTTATCTTGTTCTTCTATGATTAAAGGAAATATGAAGAAATTAATGCCCCACGTATTGAAGAATTCTGCTTCATCACAGACAACACATACACAAAAGAGGAGGTATACTTGCTTTCTCAAGCTCTTCTAACTTTGGGGTATTGAATTCAATGTGGGTTGTGGAACCTTATTATCAGAATAACTGGAGTTATTGCATTGATAAATAATCCGAATGGCAGGTACTAAAAATGGAGACTGAAGTGTTGAAGTTCTCTGCATATCAA
Organism: Stylosanthes scabra; assembly: GCA_036250425.1. Taxonomy (NCBI): domain Eukaryota; kingdom Viridiplantae; phylum Streptophyta; class Magnoliopsida; order Fabales; family Fabaceae; genus Stylosanthes; species Stylosanthes scabra. The sequence continues at coordinate 67,902 of JASCZI010271958.1, forward strand.
CTATTTGCTCCCACAACGAAGACTTTCCTCAGGTACTTGTTAACATATTTATCATTTAAGAAGTTCTTTTGAAAAAATAAAATAAAATGATATGTTGCAACCTCATTCAATTGCCTGAATTCATTTTGGTTTCTTAGGAGGTTTCTTCAAGCAGCACAAGCTTCTTACGAGGTGAAAGATTCAACTGTGACAAGGCTGCTTGGTCTAGAACATGCCACATTGTTTTGATTTGTGCATTACTAATCACCTGCCTACTAAAAAATTGCAGAGCCCAAGCTTGGAGTTGGAGTTCCTGGCCAATTATCTTGCTGAACTAACACTTATGAACTATGGTTTCTTAAATTTCCGTCCTTCTATGATTGCAGCATCTGCTGTATTTCTTGCTAGATGGACTTTAGATCGGTCATGTCATCCATGGGTATGTGTTTGTCACAGATATTTCCCTTCCTTTCCTTATGAATTTACTTACTTACAGAACATGTGACCATCATTTTTCCTTGCAGAATCCAACTCTTCAACACTATGCCTCTTACAAACCATCAGAGTTGAAAACCACAGTTCTTGCATTACAAGATCTACAGCTGAATAGTAAGGACTTCCCTTTAACTGCCATCCGCACCAAGTACGAGCAAGAGAAGGTATGAATTATATATATGAATTACATGTACTAGTAAGTAACTTGCATGGTGTTTCATTAAGAAAATTTCTGTTGCAGTTCAAATGTGTAGCGGCTTTGTCATCACCTGAATTGCTTGACACACTCTTCTGAATGACAAATCAAAGCAAGGGACCCTTTAAGGCCATAACTGTAACAGAGATATGTACACATCGGAAGAAGGAAAAAAAAACATCTTGTTTTGTTAGTCAAAAGCCCTTCTCAATCAACACTAATCTAATTCTCCTTCCAAGTTTAGTTCAAGTGTTCCTGTCTATATTCTTTATATCTTTTTGTATATACATTTGGTGGCCTTTTGTGGGGATCCTTGCTTAAGTGTTCCTGTCTGAGATTGTATGAACACCGAGGTCACAATCACAAGCATGTTGCACGAGCATGTTTTGAAGTAATGTAGGGAAAAAAAGAAGGTTGTTGTTCTTGTTATAGTGGTAACAATGACATTCTGCAGCCTAGTAATTAGGTCCTCTGAAATTTTTATGATAGTTGAGGATTTTGGCTACAGTTCATTTCTGTGAAGACAATCGAATGATGAATGCATATTGCAAGTTTAGTAGATACCCAGTTGAGGATTTTTAATTGAGTTATCTGAAAATCTTAATATTCTTAAGTTATGTATGCTTTTTTTTTAAAAGGTTGAAGGAAAAAGTCAAAAACCCTCTAGCTAAAAATTTCCAATTTTTTGTTATGTATGATAAGATTTTCCCTGAAAATTGCATTTCTTTTCGGACATTATGTTATATGCATTGTGTTTGGAGATATAATTTGAAATTCTGTAGAAAAAGTCAATACAAACAAATTTTTAAGGTCATTAAATTTTTTTTTTTCTCTTCTAAATATATGTTATAAATCAAATGGCATTTTCCACAATTGGGGTGTGTCTTGGACCTTCAGAGTTCAGAGGATCAAAAGAACCTTTATTCACTTCGTCTTTGTCATCATAATTGATAATGAAGGCTTATTGATTTTAAAACCACAATTTTTTATGGATAATATAAAAAGAAAAACCATTTGTGACATATATTTGTGGAGGGTAGTGTGAATGAGTAAGAATAAAATAATATTATTGATTATATAGAATCAAATTAAAATGGTATTATTCTTATTTTGGTTGATTAAATATAATAAGCAAGTTGGAATATATATACAAGACAATGGTAAATTATGATTTGAATGGCATTAAGGTAGAGAAACATGTAACTCTAGTAAACAAGAATAGAAGTACAAGCTATGGTTGTGTGATGAAGTGATAATATAATCATGATTTGATAGCCATGAAGATGATGAATGTGAAAGTAGGTAGCTAGGGACAGCAACAACAGGTACGTTGCAAGCAGCATTCACAGCTCTCATAGCAGCAGAAGCAGCAGCACAGAGTAAACAAACTGATATGAATCAAAAAAGGAATCACACATCAGATATTATTGGATTGCTATCTATAAAAGAGGAGATAGAAGGAAGAAACGTAACACACCAAGCATAGAGGAAGCCTTTCTCCTCCTGGCGCGTCTGAACGTGATCATAGTACGACATCTGTTGCCGTGTTGGTGCAGACCCTCCTCCTCCCACCGCCATAGCTGAAGAAGAAGATGGATGCAACCATCATATTGGTGATGTATTCATTTATAATCACAACAACTGCAAAAGCTAACTAAATGAACATTTATTATATGGTTGTTAGTTAGTTAGAATTTAGAAACCTCATTCATTTATTATGCTGTTTTTAACTCTTATGTCATGGTCACAAGTAGTTGCTTGCTTTTCTCTTAGAATTGAATACTATTCCATTCAGCATGCAATTCCTTCTTTATTTCAAATTCATCTCACTTTTTTGTTTCTTGGTTAAGTGCAGCTGTACAATAACCGTCCATCATAACTATATATATGCATACATGATATCATCCGTGCATATATTTATTACGATCAACTCTGTTTAGGGATATATCATGTATGTGCCATATATGAGAAATTCATTTTATGCAATTCTCTGCAAGAGATCAAAGTTGAAGATAATTAGCCACTATACAGTAGTAACAACTCCGTCACTGCTTTAAGCCCTTTGATTATATACGTTAACACTAGGCTCAACTTGGAATTGTTTGATTTGTTTCCCACAATAAATCTTATGTTTTTTCTTGTCCAAATAGGTAATAGGTTTTCTTTTTTTCTGAAATTAATATTTTTGGACTTTGATTTTTTTTTTTGTTAGGTTTGGACTTTTAAATTATTTAGTTGTTTTCTGATAAATAGCACTGAATAGACTTGGGCTTCCAGTTGCTCGTTTTCAGGGTCCATTTAGGTATGTGTCAGTCATAACCAAAATGTCCATATCAAAGTACGACGAACCGGCAAAAAGTATTACCATTTCTTTTTGTTTAATTTAAATTGGGCCTCAAGTATAAATTATCGCGACTACCAAAAAAAAAGGCGAAGTAGTTTTTAGTTTTTACAATCTTAAAATATAACGAAAAGAACTGTCCAAAAAATATATATATATATAACGAAAAGAAGAACAGAGTACAAATACACATAAGTCCAAAGCAGAAGTAGCCTCTCCTAATAATTAGTAGTTATTGAGACACATATACATACATATACTTGGTCTAATTACTATATCGTGATTACACTAGCCACGAAATAAACTCTTGTAATAATTGCTGGTCATGCAAGGCTTTTCATTCCCTATGTATATGTTTTTGAACTTGTTATCATTTTCATCTAGGTTATACTTATTAGAGGGATATAATCATATATCCAATAATAAGAATGAACCTCTGATCTGATCTGATGTTGTAGCTACTTTATCATGAGCCTTATTCTCTTGCATGATTCAACGAACATCCTAATAAAGGGAAAACAAAATATATATGAAATGAGGTGAGAATGAAGATGAGTGAATTAAGTTATTTAAGAAAGAATAATTGATTAAAATTAAAAAAAAAATGTAAGAGCAGGTAATGATTACTTACTTCCAAGGTACATCGCCAAGTAACATCCAGTCACCTTCTTTGTCCTCATAAGTCGCCATATAATCCATCATCAACTTATTCTCGTTACCTGCACCACCATATATAAAGACTCATTTACCCTCATCGTTGTCATACATGCATATATATTACTATTACAAAATACAAATGAATGAATGAAAACGTACGAAGAATAATGGTTGAGCAGCAAAACATGGTCTCCAATGCCTTGAGGAGCTGCTCATAACTGTCATACGCTTCAAGATCCACTTTTCTAAGATATGGCGCTCCATCCACACCCACCTTCACGCCTCTCTTTCTGTTGTTCTTCCTCACCGGCGGCCACCCCACCACCTCTGCTGTTTGAGTTCCGGGAAGGGAGAGGCTGAGCTTGAAGTCAACGTCGAAGTCAGATGCAGGAAACATGGTAGTGCCATTGCTTCTATCCATGTGCGGTGGTGGTAGCATTGTGCTGATGAATTCACGGTTGAAAGTTAGTTAGTATGAGATTTTTCTTTCCATGTTTTGTGTGTGATCTTCACCTTATATTAATGGATACGTAGTTATGGAATGGAACAGGGAGGGACCGTATAGTAATTATAATAAGAGGTTTAAGGACCACACACGTGTACATCAACTACCGGCTAGGATTGAACCACGCACATAATACAAGTATCAAGTGTGTGCTTTTTTGGAGTCTTCTGCTGAAAATATAATCTGATCTATGACATATAAATAATGTAATATTTTATTAAAAATAAAAAATTAGTAATAATAATTCAATATGAATCATATATTTTGAATATTTTATTTGGATTCATTATAAATTCGATAGATATTTTTTTATTTTCTTGGTTTGTAATTATTTTTGTAACTAATAACTATATATAAGTAGTAACTACCCTTCAACTTGCAACCTCCTTCTGCTTAATAAGTATAAGAACTTTGAGCTTGAGCATACACAAATATATAATAATTAAATGAACGGATTTATTTCATAGTAAAATCTTCGCACGTTCACAAAAACTAGAAAATAGTAAATAAAAATATCAAAAGAACGGAGAGAAATAAACAGTCGGGAGACAAGTGAGTCCCACATGTTTGAGATGAAGAAGGAACGGACGAACGGTAAAGTTTATGTGAAGGGCACGTGCAAGTTAACGAGGTGTTAGGTTTGGGGCCATCTCAGCATGTAACTCTCTTTATTTGTCTCCTTTTCTTCTGCTTAACCCTTAAAATGCTATTTTTTTTAATTTCCTTGAGAGGGTTGAAAGGTTTATGAGTAAGGTTTCAGAATTAATTTTAGGGACTAACATGGAGTTAATGAGTATAATTAGAAAAATAGTCGAAAATTATTTTTAATATGGCGTAACATGGCGTGTAACCCCATGTTATGTGCGTCAGTTGGTGATTTGCATTAATATGACACAGTAATTAGAATTTAGTAGAATTCATAATCGACGGATTGTGTACAATGCGTAACTGATGCATTCTTTATTTTATTTTTTATAAAAAATAAAGAAACAAATCTGATGATTGAGATGAAGAAAACATAGAGCATCGTGTGGCTATCAGTCATTTGCAATCTGTCAGCCACGGATTTGGTTTGAAAAAAACTAAAAAAAAAATTAAAAAGAGAAATCTGACGGCGCAGATGAAGCCATGCCTTCAATCGTGTAGCTCTCCTCCTCCTGCAATGCGTCAAAGACGGGTTGTATGTATGTTTTTTTTTATTCAATACGTGTGTGACGCATTGAATGTATTTTTTTACCTTTTTTCATACAATCCGTGTGTGATGCATTGTTTGTTGTTTTTTTTTAAAAAAAAATTAGTTTAGTGCAATGCGTCAGTGACGCATTGAAATTGCCATATTAACCAAAAACACCCCATTACCATAATATACATGATAAACCCACACTTTATTATAAAAAAAATAATATTGACTTTTTATTTTTTTCTTAATATTGACTACCAAGACTTTCTCTTACTTGATTAAAAGATTTCTTTTCTTCATTTTGGTCAAAATACTATGTATCCTACAGTATACTCTCATTTTTTGGTGCACGTCCTAATAACTTTTTTCTTCTACATGAAAACACAAATTAAGGAAATAATGTAGAAACTAAAATCATTGGTGAAGGGAAAGTAGTGTAATACATAATAATTAAGCTAAACGGATAATCCCGTTTAGCCCTTTAAATTGAATTAACTTGATGAACATATATACTTATATTCATATACTAAATTTAGGGCAAACACAAATTAAATCAAAACCTAATCCCCTGTTCATCCCTAAAAGGGAGGCAATAATATAAGCATGTGTGTATATATACGTAGTATAGAAACTTACCCGAAAAACTAAAGAACCATATGTTCAATGAATTTATAAAGCTAAGCTAGTAGTACTACAGCAATCCCACTCTTAAAGAAATGAACAATAAGTCAATCTAAAATAAGATTATGGAAGTGACCTCATGCAATGAATATAATGCTACAATATATAATACAAAAATGAAGAGAACAGTTGCTTTCATTGCGTTGTTATTGTTATCGATAAACTAAATACGTTGGAGGGAGACAATAATGCAAAATAAACTTAGATCCATCCCAAAAGACATTGATAGATAGCCATGCGTGCACCTTAATGATCGCCACCATTCAATTCGCACATGCGTTTTGCTTTAATTTCTCTATGCCTTGCTACCATTTATATATCATTCAAACTCTACTATACTGTTCTACACACTCTACTAGAGTTTCTTTTTTTTTTTTTTTGTGTCCACACTCTTATGTTAGAGTTACCTACGTAGCGGTGTTTAATTCTTCTCTGTATTTCCTTTTTTTTTTAAAAAAAATTATTTTTCTATTTTGGTCGAGTCTCCAAATATCTGAATCAAATGGTAGTTTGAATATTCATCACATTATGCATCTATGAAATATATGATTGTTGCTATATTATTTTTTTTAAAAAAAATAAATTGAAATAAAAAACACATGAATAATTATATCTCTAGTTAATATATTTTCTCGCACAATATTACTACTTAAGTTTAATTCAATATAATCTTTTAAATTTCAAATCTTTACTACCACTACAACATTTTTGCTAAATACTGGTGGTTTTTTCGTGGCGATTTATATAATAAATTGACAATCTTTTACGTTTAACGACGGTTAATTGTTATGACTTTTCGGGAGTTTAGTCATTGTTATATTAAAATCATCGCAAAACAAGCGATATTGTTGTCCTTCCCATATAAATTTAAACATTAACTGAATAAGCTGAAAATTGTGTGAACATTCAAAACCAATAATCAATAATGGTTAATAACTTTTAGTAATAACTAATAAGTAGCACATTAACAAAGATAAAAATGAACTGACAATAAGTTTGCTGTATGTGATGTACAGCATATTAACATACGAGGCAAAACGTTTACTAAAACGATGAGTTTTCCCTATTTTCATTAGATAGGCCGGGTACATTCCTATTTATATATAAAATTCATTCTTAGGTTTTACAATTCATATTACATCAAACTGTAAAAGAGTTACTTCCTCAAATATAATAAACATGAAACATAAAATTTTGATCTATGATCATCAAAACATGTACGACGACATTACAATATATAAAATATAAAAACCCTAACTTGTTTAACTAGTTTCAATTTTTCACACGCCTTGGATAAATCCCTTTAATGATCCTTTTGGTTGAAGACCGAAGCCCTTTGCATCTGATCTTTTCATAATCCTCAGACGCTTGCATGATTCAATAAACATCCTGCATGAATAATATATAAACCAAATCTAACATTACTATTTACTACATCACCAAAATAAAATATAAAAATAATTATTGTAAAATATTTCTCATCGTCGGAAACTAATTAATGTATATATATAAATAATTGCTTTTTCCTTTTTCAGGGAAGAGACAATAAAACTGATTCCGTATTTTCAGTCTCATTTTGATGTTAGGAACATCATAACGAGGAATTCACGCATGTCGGCCATGTATGTGGTCCAATTTAATCTTTTGTTTATGTTTTGATATTATTAAGATGATAATAATGATATATAAAGTAGAACTTTGGAATTGATTAGGTCTGTGTGGACAACTTAATCTACACGTCTATTCAAAATGATTTTGCCAAACTTATTCAATTCAATTTTGCAAAACATTAAAAAAGTATTATTCGGAAGAAAAGTATTTTTATCTTTTTTAGAAATATAATAATTTATATGAATCTTCCAATCAATTTAAATTTTGAGAAAAATTGTATCAATCACAACAATAATTCTTATCTATCATGTAATGTATGTATAACCTAATGTTAGGCATGAAATTAGGGTTAGTGGTACTGTGGACACTATCACTAATTGGGTGCTTTAATTTGCTCAGAAAATACGGTAAGCTGACTTTAATTTATATGTACTTATGTAGTTTACCAATTATATCAATCGTATTTGACACGCTTGTGACTTTTTGTCTCCCAAAAATATCAATAGATGCTCCCACCAAAATATGAATCAACACCTGCCGGGGCAAAATAAAGCCATTTTGTTTTGTTGTTGGTTGAAAAAACAAGGAATGATTCCAGCTATTTTTGAAAAATTTTATATTTACGTAACAAAATCAACCTATACATTAAAATATAAAATATATATATAATTTAACTCATTTTTAATGTGTATTTTTTATTTAATATATATATATATATATTATATAATAATAACTAATTAATGTAAACCTAATATAATTTTTTTATTAATTAACTAATATATACAGTCATAAATATCACATCACAAAGTTAATTAATTATCTCAAAATTTAAGTCGATAAAAAAAATTAAAGAAATATATATTTATATATATGTTTAACCCTAAATAAATCATTAGCTAGGAGGAATATTAAAGAAATAATTATAAAAAAATAGAAAGACTTACTGCCAAGGAACATCTCCGACGAGCATCCAGTCACCGTCTTTGTCTTCGTAAATCGGAACTTGTTCGCATTTCTCCGCTGTCATTCCATGGCAACCAAAGAGCTCCTCCAAGGCAAACCCTAATTCAGAGTAACCTTTGTGCATGGCAAGATCTATTTTACGCAGGAATGGAGCACCGTCCATGCTAACCTTCACGTACATTTTTGATGACGTAATACTACTATTCTTCTTCCGGTAAGAGCACACCGGTGGCCACCCCACCACTTGGTTCTTCCTCTCTCCTGTTTTCCGGTCATCTGTGGCATCTTCTATTTCCGAAAACACCCTCTTCTTCTTATTCTTCTCTGATGATGAATCCCCACCACCACCGGGAAGACCCAATCTTAGCTCTGTGATTTCAAGTCCAATACCTTCTTTCTCCATCTTTTCCTTTCTTTTTCTCGATCTCCTTCCTTAGCTTTGAGATCAAGCTAATTAATAATGATAACAATAAGGTGTGTTGTGTGAAAATTCAAGAAAAGAATACAAGAAAGCAGGAAGGTATATGTATTTGTATAAAGGTAGTATATAGTAGTGTGTGCGCTTTATTTTTTGGCACAATTTTGAGGTTTGAGAACTACTTTATTATGCTTTATGATGATGAATTGAGAGTATATATATATATATATATATATATATATGAAAGAAAGGGGATATTTTTATTTTAAATATAAGAAATGAAAATGAAGTGAAGGGGATGAATTGAATAGGTAGAATTAGAAGATATATAGAAGGGTGCAATGACAGGTGAAGTGGTCGGTCACATGAGAAACAAAAGTAGGGACATAGTTTGTTCCCTCTTAATTAAAGTGCCGGCACACCATATATATCTTACTACTATTGCTGCCCTCTTCTCATTTCCTTTATAATGGCCGTTTGATTTGCTGACTATATACATATAGGAGGAGGCACACCATGTGATTCCCTTAATTCAAGCTAATAACCTCATGCTCTCATCTTTAATGAAATGGTGTAAGAAGGAGGGGGTAGGACCCAAAGGCAGCCAAGGAATTTCTGTGCAGAACGTGAAAAATTAAAGACCTTACGATATTTACGTAAATGATATAAATATAGATTTTATTTAAAAAATATAAAAATTTATATTTGTATATTATTTTTATTTTTTTTGAGATATAAGATATAAAATTTATATTATAAAATTTTTTTTATATATGTATTAATTTATATTTTTATGGAATAATTTTTGAAAATATCGTCACATCAAATGATGAGTCAAAGTTGACGATCCCTAGGTCTAAGGGTATTATGGGGAACACATTGGGAGTTGGGGACTCATCAAAGTTACAAACGCGTATGCCAGGTAGAATTTGCCCAAACATGAAACATGTGATAGATCGATCCAATCAAGTAATAACGTTACTCATTCCCACTCCTTCACATCACTGCCTTAGTAGTAGACTAGTAGCTTCTTATATGTATGGAAGCGTTTCTTAGGGTTTTAGCTTTACTTTGCATTCTTAAGTACCAACACGCAATGAATAGTTATATATGTGGCAAAAACTAGCTAACTAGCTACTTTAATTTCCACCAAACCTAGGCTTATAACTCTTTTAATTAATTTCTACTTTGCTACATTATATATAAAAGTTTAGGATGCATTATTATCAAAGCAATAAACTAAAGTCTCTTTCATATTGTATATGTACTGAACTTTTGATACCACATGCATATGGTAGGTCTAGACATAATGGGTGGGCCCTTTTATTTAATTTTATCGAATATTATGTCTTACTAATAACATGTGTTTATAATCAACTTGGGTTGGTCTAGTGATCAGCTCACTAGTCCGCTTAAGCAAGTGTTGGGAGTTCGAATTTCGCCTCGTGCATGCAGCAACCCATTGGCCAACGGCTGACCCTTAAATTGAGCTCCGATCCGCGGTGGATTAATCCTCAACCTGTTAGGTTGGGGGATACCATGGGCAACCAAAATAACATGTGTTTATAAATAATTGGTTTAAACCAATCATTTATAATTAAAATTGTTAGTTTTATTTATTATAATCTGTTTTTAAAGTTTTAATTTGCCTAAGTAAAATTATTTTCTAACAAAAAGATTTTTTTGCATTTTTTATTTTTTATTTTTAAATGTTTCTCAAACATGCTCATGATATATACTCTTGTCAACCTTCTTGTGTCCAATAAAATAAAGTTAGGTAAGGTTGATGATAAAGCTAATTTAATTAAGCACCTTCACATAATTGTATTGTCAACTTTAATAAACCTTTTGCCACTGGCAATTTTTTCCATGCTCACTTTTATAATTAGGGTCGCATTTTACTACAAAAAGGTATCCATCAATCAGGTTTTGTCTCGAACCAAAAGTGCAAATTTGTGTGAATGCGCATGCGAATTTGGTGAAGATTTGTCTGAGCAAAAGCAAGGAGGAGGTAGTAAGGAATGAATAATTAAAGTTTATTAACCTTTAATGAGAACCATTGCTTAGTTAATTACCACTGCACCTTATTTCTGTTTAGTTTATTTTTATTGATAGCACCTATATATATATGAACTTTAGGGTTTGCATAATCCTAATAAATAGGCAGGGGAATATATATGCATTATTCTTGGATTGGACAACCTAATTATATGCCTAAAAATGATATGTTCACGACAAATAATCTAGCTTAATTTTTCCCGGGGAATATATAATAGCAACAGTCTTTAATTTATATGTAACATGAATATCTTAGTTTTATTCTATAGTTATATAATGTACATTATTATTGATGTTATTAGACCATATAAAGGCAATAATTCAAGAGCATATATACAAATTTTAATATACCAATGACATAATGCACCAATGAGTACATACATGTGGATCATCATTGGATCGGATATATATACATATACATATATAAGACCAGACAATAATATATTAATAATAATAATAATAAAAGAAAGGCAAGTTGATATATACATTATAATTATATTATTGTATGATTGTATCATAGAAGGATGGATAGAGAGTAAAAGTAGTTATTAACGGATGTAGGAGAAATTGTGTGTCTCACATTTGGGGGTTCGAAGTAAGGTATCCTGAGAGCATAAAATTAAAGCACATGTTTAACTGACTAAGTCACTGATTTTTTTTCATTTAATTAATTTATGATTGGAAATCACAATGCAAGGCAAGATCCACTGCCCAGATACAATGTGCTTCTAAGACCTTCCCAGATTTCAAAGTCTCCCATCTTAATAACAAATGAAGGAAACATATCAAACAGTTAAGTAGGTAATAGCAGTATATTAATTATTAATTAATTTATTTTATATATATATATATATATATATATATATACATTCTTCTTCTCTTGTTCGACCATTTAATTTGCTAATTATTTTGCTAATCTATATATATTCTATCTAATTGAAACTTAATAAGATGTAGATATTAGACAAAGCATCCAACTGCTCACAACTAACTTATGTATTTGAAATCTTATTATTGTTAAACTAATTAGATAATGAAATTATATATTAAAGGAAGGAAATGTCCGTTTCCAACGGAGCATATGTTTCAGGAGAAGGGGGCATGAGATTCAAACCATAGCCCCACACGTGATGCATGCAACCATCATTCTTCTAAACTCATTCAAAAGATGCTATACTCTATCTACTACTATTTGATTATTTAATTTATTTGTTTTTTAAAAGCGATTATTGTTATCAAAATTTATTTACAATACGTTGTATTTAATTATTATTAGTGTGTGTATAACACATACATTATGGTTTGAAAGGCAAATGTATAAAGTAATGTCTCAATTTTAGGGTGTGTAGTACAAGGTATACACTTTTTTATGAAAGTGACATGCATGTATATGAGTTTCGAAAATTTTTAAACATTACCTTTTATCTAGAAGAGCGGAGTATAAAGGTGAGAAAGAATGAGGTAGCACACCATTGCTGACCATAATTCTTTATAATAATTCCTGGTTTCACTGCTTTTAATTTCTTCCACCTCTTTATAATTTTTGTCTACCATGCACTAAACTAAATTTGTTAATTTCTTCGGTTATGTTGCTAACGTAACTCTTTGCACTCCATAGACCGTTTGCTCCAAAGAAATCAATATCAATAGTATGACAAGATCATATCAAAGAAAAAGTGAGGCAACTATCCAATTAACAGTAAGAAAATTGAATCCCAACAGTGGAAAATAGAGATGCCCGAACCATAACACATGTGGTTGAAGTCAACGGTTGAAAGTTGAAATCAGATCCATTTTCCATTTTGTGAAGAGAGGTCTCACAAATGAGTGGGCCTAAAATTGAAGCCCAATGGTGTTGATGGTTGTGGAAATGGTGGGTTTTGAGATGAGGGCCGGCCATTTCTTCTCTCGATACATGATATCTTGATATGAATATGTGTTCCTAATTCTCCATTTGCTTTATATATTTCTACAACAACCAATTACCAAAAAACTTATAGGTCAAATTGTATTTTTTATTTTTGGTCTACTGGTGACTGTGGGCTGAATTGTATAAGTCTAAGCTGGACTCATAGAAGAAATTACATGTGGTCCATTGTAAGAAATGTTATGATGATAGCATTGAATTAAGAAATCCATCATGCTGGTACAGCAAAGAAACCCAAGCTCGAGTTAAGAATTAGTCCTGCATGCATTTACACGTACAACTGTACAAGGAACAAATAGGGATAGAAAATAGTATTTGTTGCTTCTTCATTGTCTTTGCTGCGAGTGTGATGCAATAGTCATGCTTCTGAAGATAACTAACATATTTTTCATAAACAACAACATCAAAGGTGGACGTGCCGGAGTGGTTATCGGGCATGACTAGAAATCATGTGGGCTCTGCCCGCGCAGGTTCGAATCCTGCCGTTCACGCTTTTCCATTTTCTTTTTTGGTCATTATTGAAACTATTTTCACTACTCCTTTCAAGTTTAGGGTTAGTTTTCCTTCACATTCTTCTTGTTAGGGACAACTTGACAAGTTTAGTACAATAATTGAGTTATAAATTAACCATCAAACTGAAGGGGAGACAAAAACTAGACAAACAAATGAGATGAGAGTTGAGACAACGTGGCCTTATTCATCATTTACCTTTATTATATTATTTTTTTTACATGAATTCCTCTTATTATTAATCATCAACGAATTATTATTGTGAAAGAGAATATTTGATTAAATTAATTAAAGGCTAATTATATTAAATATTAAAATGGAAGAGGCATTATTATAGCTAGGTATCTAGTCTAGGAGTAGTAGTAATATAAGGTGTAAATAAAAGCATATATATGGATTGCAACGTGACTCAACCTTAACTTATGAGAGTCACGAGAGACTCTTATAGATAAGTATTGTGATAATGTGATTGTGTTGGGACTTGGGAGCAAAGTCCTTTACGTAATTCACACAGCAACCTTAACCCAATTCACTTCGCTTTCATTCCTTTTCCATTGGAGCTTCAACTTTGACTCCACGCACCTTCTATTATTATTATTATTTTACTTTCATTATTACCGGCCTAAACATACATACATATGTTCATGTTCCTATACACCCATAGCCATAGCTCATAGCTTTGCTATTTTAATTCCTAAACATATGTTCGCTCCTCTTTAATTTTTTCTTTCTTAGTATTATATATTTTCATCAAAATATAATAATCTCATAAGTCATACCCACTTACTATATTAATAATATTATTACTTAGGGCCTTCTTGGAACTCTTATTCACTACTACCTTTTATCTTGGTTGCCATATGTCAATCAATTTAATCACTTTCCCTAACCATCATATTACCTATTATTATATTCATATATGATGCACGAGCATCTTAATATAATAATATTATGATTAAGTATTTAAGTTTGTGTGTTAATTAAATAAGTATAGTTTAGTACGTGTGTTATATATTAGCCTATGTGTGCTATGAATTAGTCCCATATAGGCCAAGTCTTGAAGTTTTTCCCTCCCTTACTAGTATAAATAAGCTCATGTACCCTTTATGTTGACATGTTGAGTTGAGTTGAGTTATATATAAATAAGCTTGGTGTTTATTTTCCTCTAGACTCTTTTAGAGTAAGAGATGCATCCTTGGCTTGACCAATCAAAGTGGGTTTTTGGCTAATTCCATCATAGTGGAGTTATTAACCTCGCCAAGATTGGTGGTCCAAACGACATCCCGGCGTCAATATAACAAATGGAATAATTTAAGTCTACCTGCTGTATTATTATATTTATATTTTATTTATAATAATCTGAATTATTTTGTTAACATGTATTGTAGTGCATGTTCTAGATTATTTTTTCAACAAATATTATTCAGCAGTTAGAGAAAATTAAACAAAAGAACTTTAAAATACAGCAAGTGTTTCTCCTATGTTTTACTCAAACACCAAAGAATATACGAAAATATTTTTCATTGAATATATATTTTCCGTAAAATAAAAGAAACATTTGCAATGTTGTATGAGCTGTGCGAGAATATAACTACTGTCTACTGCTGATAAGAACATAGGAGGTTTATTTGCAATTTCTTTTTTAAAAATAAACTAGGTATGGTCCACACTCCACACTGTTATGGCTCTGGCTCATGATTTGGAATAATGTTGTCCTTAAAGTGCTGGAACCACCGCAAATCGTGCTCTATGTTTTCTCAAGTTCTTGTTGACTCTCTTAAATTTTACTTATATCTATAAACCAAATGGAATATAGTCGCGTGAACAGCTTATTCCATGTATATTTTAAACAATAAATAGATCAAACTCATCTAAAATTATTAATTAATCACCTTAGAAAATAAAGTAATGTTTTGATTACTCTTAACTAAAAATTAATGAAACTTATAAATAATAAAAATTATAAAATAATATTAATTAAAATAATTACTTTACAAGTTTGTCAATTTAACAATTTAAAAAAAAAATTATCCTCTCTCATTAAATCAAACGATTTTTATTTTATAAAAGTGAGGGTAGCATCTTCTGCAAGTTTTAAGGGTTCAATATTTTTTTTTTAAAAGAAAAAAAAGGGGTATACTTTCGTTACTAAAAGGTGAATAGAGTTATATATATTAACTAGGGTCTATATGTGGGTCACTGAAATTTAAATTATTAAGTGAAGACTTTGATGGGGGGAGTTTGCTACTGTGAACATTTGAAGTTTATCCTTTTAATTTGGAAGAAGCTGTTTTGACGAAGCGAGGGGAAAAGGGGTTTTTAGCTTGTATCTATCTTTATTACCTTATTATTACCCGTTGATAATGATATCCATTATTTAATTTGTTAGTGTATATTTAGTGTTATCTTAGTTTATAGGAGTATATCATATCATCATGAGTATAAGAGAAACTTGAAATTGATTGAATAGTAGTTAACAAGATAAAGATATGGTGATTTTGTTCCTTTAGTTCCCTCTACGTATATACGGAGTAATATATTGTTTAAATAATTAAATATATCTTTTGTTTTGTGTCCTTTGGCCTGTATATTATTGTATATATATAATAATATTAAACTTTTTTAAAAAATATATGAACAGTATGAATTTAAACATATTATTTATAAAATGAATATAATTTTTTATTATAAAAAAAAATTAAGTTCTTGCTAATGTTTCTAGAAGAATGATTATTATTATTATTATTATTGAAAGCAATTATTAGGCATATAGTAATAGTATAGTTGTTGCTAATGTTTCTAGAAGAACTATGATGGCCATGACTCATATAAACGGACAGATCCAATAATGCATAACCTTTTCTGTTTTCTCCATGGAGTCGAAAGCAACAGCACCAATAAATAAAGAAAAATAATAATAAATAAAAGGATTGGAATAATTAGAAAAATTATAACAAAATAGAGAAAAAAGCAGGTTGAAATAATTAAAGATAAAGTTGAAATAAGGTGGATATTTAGATGTTGTGTATGTGGTGGACTTCGCTATCCTTGTCTGTGTATGCAAATTTCATCAATAATTCCATCCCTTCCCTTCATCCATCGTATCAACCCTCCATATCTTCATCCTAGCTAATTAATGAATCCACATACTTATTAATAAAGAGTTTGATTATCAAGTTTTACCTGATCTAAAATAGAAAGTCTGATCTAATAATCTTTATAAGTGTATGACAATTTTTATTATTGCTGAAACTAGATTTTGAATAAATTAGGCCTACTTAAATTATGATGACATATACAGTACTTTGGAGTAAAACACTCTGCTTTTATCTGTTACCATAATAGGGTGTCAATTAGGGACAAAACATAGTAGTGGGATCATGAACCAAATATATATAATTAATTCGAGGCCATATGCTTTCCAATTGAATGCCATCAAAGATGGGAAAAAGATATTTTGAAACATCTAAATTTGTAAAATGGAAAAATAATCATTATCATTATTATATTAATAACTTATCAAGATGTCTATTTTACATGTACTTGAAATCTTATTTTAGAAAACCTTTATCCATAAAATTTAAATTAAATAATAAAAAGGAAAATTTGTTGCTTTTAGCTTTAACTAGATATACGTGATTTCAATCTTATCTACGAGTAGACGAGGGAAAAGTAGTTTTTGATAGATTAAGGCTTGGTTTAGTAAAGTTTTTGGAGAGGTGTTAGAATTTTTTAAAGCATAAGCATCTCATTTTGTATTTGATAAATAAAAAAAATAATGTGTTTGTGTTTGCAGTTTTAAAAGATAGGATCCTTTTGAAAGTACTTTAGATTGAGCTTTTTAAAAATGGTATGTGCTTATTAAAATTAAAAAGTCTAATATAATCATATTTATTAATAAATATTTGCATTTATGATTATATATATCTATTATGGTCTTTTTAAATTTTAAAAGTCACTTTATTAAACACAATTATTATTACTTATATTTATTAAAAAATATTTTTTATTTGATTTTATCAAATATATGTGTTACGATTTTTTAAAAATTGTCTTTTAAAAAATAACTTTCGTAAGCTATTTTCGAAAAATAAAAGCTTTACCAAACCAAATCTAACTACGATGGTTAAACAAGGACGAAGTAATTAGGCAAGTAGCATAGTTAGCATGATATACGGCAATCTTAAGGTAAATAAATAATAAAGTGAGAGGGTCAACATTATTATTCACTCTCTTCGGCCTTAGAAAATACGCAACTTAATTATTAAAGTAGGGGCCACACGCAATTAAGGGACCATGGCCCAGTCAGATCAAAATCAAGTTGAACTCTTCCTAATTTTTTCGGTTCCTCACTTCCTTCCGTGGAAAAAAAAAAAGGTAACTATTCAACTCTTCATCTGGATGGATCCCATTTGAAGTCCCATCGATCTCTTAGAAGATAGAAAGAATGAGTCAGATAAAATTAGAAAAGTAGCCATGCTGTGGTAGCAGCCACTTTAATTTCTTCTTCAAGGGACAAAAATTATTGAATTATTATTATATTAGATAGATTGCTAGTTTTGTTGTTATTATCTGTGTTCGCAAACAAGTCCCCACGCACAAATCATATTCATACTCATAGTATCTCATAGTGGTGCCATGATCTTATCATCTTAGCTACTTGTTTTTGAGTTGTGATTTTCAAGTTTTGGTTTACTCTCGTTTACTTGCGGCGCGGCTATGCAACTTGCTCCCCTTTCATTATTATCATCACTCTCCCACCACACCTCAAACTTAAAATAAATACTATATTTTTTTAAGTAAACTATCATTTTTTATAATAAAAATAGAAATTAATTACATATTTTATAATTAAAATTAGTTATACTAAATTTTTTTAGCATATGAACTTATCTTAACAAATTGCAAAGTTTAATTAATGGATAAAGTATGACTTATATTTTTAATGTATGAGAAAAATTTTTAAAAATTCCTAATTTTTAATTTGATTCGATTTTATTTTATTGTTTTAGATTTGTTTTAATACTATTTCTAATCGTTGATAATTTTATCCTTAATTTTTTAATTTATCGATAATTAAAGATAAAATTAAAATCAATCGAAAACGTTAAAGATAAAATTAAATTAAATTAAATATTAAAAATATTTTTAAAATTTTTCTTAAACATTTAAAGACATATATCATACATTAATCTAATAATGTTATTTTGAGGACGGTGGCTTGAATTATTTGCAGAGGTAATTTATTCAGATTTTCAGTTAAGGGAGTGCCGGTGGAAGTGGCCCCCAGTTTGCTTTAAGCCTATCATACGCATGTTTCTAGAATCTAGATAGTGTGTGTGATTTTTTCCCAATATTCGTTCCTGAATTAGTTAGCAAAGCAAGATTATAATGACGAAGTGGAGATAATACATACGAGTACATAATAGCTTGGCTTGTCCTAGAAGCGTTGACGCCAAAATAGCTTCATGTTTCTAGAAACTCTTCTATGTGATGCTGTAGACAGTGGATATGGCTCATAGCTACTTGCTACCATAAGAAAGACGGTGCCAAATATTAATTTAATATCAATTATTTTATGATCCTAAAACTGGATACCCTAAAACAACGAATCTGCAGGCCCACAGAGAAGCCAACATCCAATCACCTCACCGCTTCACCAATCAGCAACCAGCAACCATCAATTATTATTTATGCCTTTACTCTTTTTTCTTTTTCATATTTTTATATATAATTATTAGAATTAGAATCCTAATGATGTAGCTTATGAAGCAGTTTAAAATGAGAAACCAACGGCAATTGGTTACAGAAAGTGACATATGGCGTAGCTAGTAGTACTGTGGTTTGCCGGTAACCAAAAGAGCTTCTAGAAGAGCATCATATCATAATTTTCTATTCTTGTTGGTATTCATAAAAACTTATCGCCAAGCAAGCAGCATGTGCGTCCCTCTCTTTATAAAAATCACAATCAAGTACACATCACCACTCACCATTAACATTATCCTCTAAATATATATATTGTCTTCTAAATTCCACTTCTTCCCAATCCACTCTCTTCATTCATTCTAAACATAACCCAATCCACTTTCTCTTTGTTTTCCACTCTCTATATTCTCATTCCCACTCTTTCAACTTCATACTATGGAGCTTATTTCAGCTCTACCTGAGGACGTAGCCAGAGACTGCTTGATTCGGATCTCTTATCAACACTTCCCAGTTGTTTCCTCCGTCTCCAAAGCCTGGAACACCGAGATCCAGTCGCCGGAGTTTCGCCGCAGAAGAACCACCGCTAATCAAACTCAGAAAATACTCGTCGCGGTTCAATCCCGAGTTGACTCAGACGAAAAACGCCGAACCGGGTTGCTGGTCAAGGCCGCAACGAACCCGGTTTACCAGCTGAGCGTGTTGGAACCGAAAACCGGTAACTGGAGCGAGTTACCACCTGCACCGGAACTTCCTAACGGTTTACCCATGTTTTGTCGTATTGCGGGTGTAGGGTACGACCTTGTTGTTATTGGCGGGTGGGACCCAGATTCTTGGAAAGCGTCCAATTCAGTTTTCATCTATAATTTTCTATCTGCCACGTGGCGACGAGGGGCAGACATGCCCGGTGGGCCCCGAACGTTCTTTGCGTGTGTATCGGATAACCATCATACCGTCTACGTCGCCGGCGGCCACGACGACGAGAAAAACGCCCTGAAATCGGTGCTGGCGTATGACGTGTCACGTGATGCATGGACCGCCCTTCCTGACATGTCTAGGGAGCGGGACGAGTGCAAGGGAATCTTTCGCGGCGGTGTCCTCCGCGTGGTTGGCGGTTACTGCACTGAAATGCAGGGTCGCTTCGAAAGGACCGCAGAGGAGTTTGATTCTGCCACGTGTAAGTGGGGGCCAGTGGAGGAGGAGTTCTTGGATGTTGCCACGTGTCCTAGAACCTGCGTGGACGGTGGGGATGATGAGTTGTACATTTGCTGCGACGGTGATGTGTTGATCTTGAAGGGTGACACGTGGCAAACGGTGGTGAAAGTGCCGGAAGAGATACGCAACGTTTCGTACATGGAAGCGCGGGAAGGAGCATTGTTGTTGATTGGGTCGGGTGGTTTCGGGCAACCACATATGAGTTTTTTGTTTGACTTGAAGAGTAGTAATTGGGCCAAATTAGCAAGCCCAGAAAACTACAGTGGCCACGTCCAATTTGGTTGCAGTTTGGAAATTTAGGGTTACTGTGTATAATGCATGTATTTTATGTATGTAAATATGAAGCAACATTTTTGTTTTCTATGGTTGCTTTGCCTACGAAGATCTGTATTATATTATATAGAGTGCTTGTTTTGCAATACAAAATTTACCCTTCTTAATCGCCACAAAATAACTTACCGCTCTTAGTTACTGTTATATTGTTATGTACCAATAGATGAGAAAACTATGGATAATGCAAGGTGAAATATTACTGGAAGAATGTTTGAACACATACCCTAGCGTGGATATTATTACATACGTAGTGACAAATATTCTAAAAGGTAGCATTATTAGAGATTATACTGCTAATTATTAAATTAAATCCGAAAGTTTATGACTTGTCTTGCACGTCTTTGCTTCTTCCCTCAACAGTGGCACATGGATAGGATCATAGGAATTAAGAAAAGCGTACCATCAAGGAATCAACTAGGTTTTGAGTCCCTGTTGCCTTGTTGGTAAATTAAAATTTGTTCTCTTTTTATTATATTTTATTTTATTCTAGCTCCATTTTTGTCCAAAATATGTCTAGTGTCGTAATCATTTGTAGAAATGATCTGATCTCTCAATGGTTCAACTTGGGGAGACCCTTTTGTTAACTTCAACTCCTTGCCTTTACCCCTCATCAGCACAATGAAGATAATCGATCAGAAAACATTGCACATATACATAAGTCTAATATCAATTAAAAACACATACATGAGAACAAGTAGGGGAGGAATGAAAATGGAAGCATAGAGTGGACCTTTCAAACGAACAGACCACGTTATGATAACCACCCACGCTACTCCAGATGGCACAAGTTCTAATGTCAACTACATAGGCAATTCAAGTTAATTAATTAATAATAAAAAAAGATGAATGAATACCGTATAAAGCTTCCATTGAGTGGGAGCCATCACCGACATCAAAGCCACATTTGTATAGTTCCAAGGAAATTTCTCATACATATATCCGTTAATGTTAGTAGCGGGGTAGATTAGCAGTTTTCCAACGAATGATTTAGGTACTAACTCCATATCTGTTAAATATTAGGTTAAATCTATGATAACAAGAAGACCGTGATTTAGGTGTTAACTCCATATCAGCTAAATATTAGATTAAATCTTTGATATGAAGAAGTTTATCTTAGCTTTGAATTTAATTTGATTGAAAGGGTGTCGATTGTGCAAATGTGGATCACTCCAATGATCAATCAGATTGAATACGAGAGAGCATATCCAAGACCACGTGGCGAGCTGTTGTTAGGTTAATATGGGTTGGTCGAATGTGATACTCATCGAGTAGTTGTTAGGCCACAATCACAGATAAGTTCTTATGTTTGCATGAATTGCTGCATATTATCATCATGTCAAACACCAGTGAATTTTGACTTTCGGAATTGCATAGTGCTTTCTCATATATTGAGCACAAGAATATAATAGCACTTCATACAGACTACAGAGAAGACCGATGATTATGTAATGTGAATCCAATGAAAGAATTAAGAGGAGTAATGCTAGAGATTATTTTGTTTACTTGTTTCTCATGCACCGCACAATAACCTCTACAAATTTCTTATACATGTGCTGCTTCAGATACATGCTCTGCACCTTCTTTCTTCCTTCCATCCCCATTTGCTTCCTTGCCAACTGGTTTTTAAGTAAAAACCGGAGATTCCGCCCAAGGACTTCATTCCCTTGTCGTCCAACAGGATGAAGAAGACCAGTAACATTGTTCTCCACAATCTCCTGTGTTCCCCCGGCATCCGTTCCCAGAACCTACTCCATAAGATTAAATGAAATTCAACCCTGATTATTCAATACTTAAGCATTTTACATGAGATAAAGCAGGTAAAAGTAAGTGGCAGCCAATCATACCGGAAGACCAAACGCCATTGCTTCTATAGTCACACGTCCAAACGTTTCTCCTAGGCCCTGTACACAAGTTTAGCAATTAGCCACCACTTCACACATCAAAGGATATTTCTGCAATTCCATCAAGAAGGTGTATTCTTGGGAGATAGTTCTTGTATTTACACCAACAACCAAGTGTATTTATACAATTGCAACAAAATACACCTAGTTGTTGTTATGTGGTTATCAACTAAGCATTAAATAATTTAAAACTTGAACTACCTGAGCGTTTATGACATAAACATCAGCAGCAGAGTAAAGTGAAGCAACCCGTGTTGTGGCTGGAGTCCATAAAACCGATTTAGAGGAGTTTGGATGCTGTTCTAAAAAACTTAAAAGACCTTTAACATAATCAGCCTTGTTACTCTTGGATCCAACAGAACCAATAAGAACTTTGAGAGATTGTTCCATTGTAACTTGGTTGTTGGACAAAACCTGTTTTCTGTGAAAGAAGATTTACATGATTAGTACAAATGAATACAAATACACAGCCAAAAGTTGTAGAACTTCATTTTGAGATTCAAGCAACCTTTTTAAAGAATTTTTGGAGGCACCTTTCAAAGGCACATCATCATCCTTCAACAGCGGTAACATTTTTCTAATACGACGTCTTCGAGCCAAGGTTGAAAGGCCTTCTCGTATATTCAGTTTTTTCATCTTCTTATCATCTTGCAATTGTCTAGGTTCCTCAATTACTGAGATTGCAGATTCAAGAAGTAATACCTGGCCCTTCCCAGGGTTGATGCTACTTAGAGACATCACAAGCATATCATTTTCAGACAAGCCCATTTCTTTTCGGACTGAATCTCGCAAAAGCTGCCTTTTCTCAATCATCTTCTCAGTACTGAATGATGGAGTGTTCAGTGTAGAAGGAATGCCTGCTACAAATGCCAGTTCATCATTAACAGATAATGGAACTAGCTCGGGCTGGTATCTAAGCTTTATGCTTTCTTCTTCACACCACTTTTGCCATTGTTTAGATTGTGATTCAGAAAGGAAAACCAACAACTTTACCCTATTCAAGACATCTTTTGAGCGATCAAAGTACTCTCGTCGATTTTCCATAATCCACCAGGCAACTTGGCTTGCACCCGCAGGAAAATGTTCAATATATTGTTCTGGAAGCAATTACCAAGATAAAGGTTTTCAATTAGTACTTGTAAAGAAGAGGAGAATTATAACCTAAGTGAGAACTATGAACAAAAACATGAGAAATTATAGTGCACAGACAATAATCTATTCCTACCAATCCATGATGCACACACAGCTGATCCAGCAACGACAAGATCAGCCTTCATTGCAGTTTTGAAGCTTGAATCAGCTTTGTCCTCGAGCACCTTGATTCGTCTTCTGGAAAGTTCTAGCATCAAACCACCCTTCTTGCTAAGCACAACTGCTGAAACAGTGGCTCCGCAGCTCAGAAGTTCTGTTGCCAACTCCATCATTGAAAGTGGTGCTCCAGTCATGGAAAGCTCATGGAATATCAAGATGAATCTTCTGGACCAAACAAGACGTGCAAAGTCCCCCTTCCTGTTACATGTTCCAGATCGCTTCTCAGGACTCCATTCTAGAATCCTATCCTCTAATGAGCCAAATGGACCAACAAGCAATCCATATGTACTGTTTGTGTTAGGAATTTCTGGTTCCTGCTCTTCTACATCATTGTTCTCAACTTTTGATGTTGTTTTCCTCCTACCTCGAGCTTTACCTCTTGAAGATCGCGCTGATCGTTTGCTCCTCTTCTTTGAGCTTGTCTTACTATCAGAGGGAACACTATTATCTTGTTTCTTGGCCAAAGCTACATTTACTGATTTATCATTCCATTCTTCATTTCTGAAAGTCTCATTCATAGCAGATAAGGAATTATCTGTAGCAATCAAATCTCTACGCTCACCCTGTTCAGCATCTGAGTCCATATCAATTGACCTGCCTCCAAAGCCTGAAAATTCCTCCTTCTTATGGCTATGAGCCCATCTGGACTGAACAAAAAACCCAAGATAAGCCCAGAGGGTAATCAGAAGCAACCACAAGAGCACACGATTGCTCCTTAACCACAATGCACCACCTACACTAGTCCTCCCTTCCCTTCTTGGTGTCCGGCCGGAATTTAGCCGGCGAAAGGTAGGGGAATTTCGCGGGGTTGATCTTCCACTTCCAGATAATGTTGATTTAAAACTAGCAGCTGACCTTAAAGAAGACTTTCCTAGAAATTCCCCTCTATTGCTAATTTCCTCCATTCAGTACCCTAAACTATAACCCTCCAACTTGTAAATTGTTCTCCCTGTACCTAGAAATTCAGCTAAAATCCTCTTTGAATTCTTGAAGCCTGAAAGGTTTTCTGAATTCAACACAAGAAGAAGGAAATGAGACAGACAACAAATATTAAACTTAAATCATCCATAAAAATCAAGTTCACTGAGGCGATTACTGCTATTGACATTAAGAATTTCCATCTACTAGATATAATTAGAGTCTTAGAGAGCAATTTAATGCGCATTTCAAGATTCCTAAATCCATATGCAAGAGATTACTAAATAAGTGTTAGCTGTTCCTAACTGAAAAAGGAAGTAATTATTACCTTTTAAAGAAATGTAGAAAGGTGAAAGAAAAAAAACTACTTAAGCAAGAAAAGGAAGAAAAACCGCTATGCTATGGTGAATGGTAGGCACTAGAGAAGAAGCAGAGAAGAGGAAAAGACATTACATTGACTCCTTTCAAGATCTGTGCTTCAGCTTGGAAAGTGATTCTTGAAGAACAAGAAGAAAACGATGCTGCTTCATCGATTACTCTCAAGTCTGAACATGAACTTGTGTTCATGAAAGTGCGTCTTTCACAGAAAAAGAGAGAGAGATGAGCAGCACTTTCAGCGGGACGAAATTAAAGCATGATTATTGATGAGAAAGGAGACAGAGAGAAATGCGAGAGCCGAGAGAGAGAAACAAGGGTCTCAGTCTCAGTCTCACTGCAAGTGACATGCACGTGCGTAGTACACGTGTGGTTTTCTTATCCGTTCGATCAATCGGAAGGCTTCATTTTGGATTTGACCTCAGGTCCCATAGCTGTGACTTTTTTCATGTTTTATTTAGATGCAGTGAACAAATCCAGTTTCTATTTTCTATTTAACCAGAGCAAAATCACGATTCATTGTAAATATTTATGTTAAAAACCACCATATTAGGAAGACATTAAATAATCAATATTATTTTTTTTTTTTCTCTTGTATTAAAAAGAGAATAAATGGTCAATATTTTTTTTTTTTCTTTCTCTCTTTTATCACCCATTATTAGTCCCCTAATGTTTGGTTCCGTAACATTACTCTTATTATATATACCATATAAATTAAGATAACATTTTTGTCTATTATATATTTCATGATAGTATAGCATCATTATTATTATAAAATTCTAATTTTAATTATATATTAACAAACTTTTCCAAGTCTTTATTGCTTTGTAGGAAAGAAATTCTGAAAGAGAATCAGAAAAGTAGATGAATATTCAGGAGTCAGGACCATAACCGTCATTTGACATTTTCAGAGAAGTCAAAATAGTGACGTGGTATTAAGTTACGTAGAGTCACCGACACCACAACCACAAGTAATGCTAATTCTCGAAGGGAAATAAATGAAAAACCTTTGATAGCTATAAAGCAGAACTCGAGGTTGGTTTCTCAGGTCTCAATAGCAAAACCATATAGTCAAAAACGGATACTTAGATAAACAGAAACAAAAATATAACCATATTATAAAAAGAAAGTCTCCGAGACAAATAATTTAAACCACAATTCAAGATAGCACGTAGCAGATGAATATAAAAGAGAAGCCCATTTACATGAGAAATCTTATAACTCCCACAAGCAATCAGTTGCTGCAAATAAAATATCGTTTTCTTTCCACATATGCATGGTTGTAGTTGTAGAGAAGCCACAGCATATGTTATCTTGTTATGCTTCACTAAAAAAAGCAAGCAAACCGCAAGAAAAACCTGTAAGCAAAGCAACATTTGTCATTGATATTTTCCCCTTTTTAATGCATGCACAATACACAACAACTATAAGTATTGCGTGTGTAAGTTCAATTATGTTTGTGATTCTCACCGCACAATACACAAGCAACTACCACCTGCCAAGCTGCAACAACTTCTTTAAATGGGAAACAGCATCAACAGGCGTTATAGAACTGCAATGAACAAAAACGGGGCGCATAGTACAACCAAAAAAACAGAGGTGCGTGAGCAAAATTAAGACCAAATCAAAGGCAAAGCATTTCAAATTATAATTAAGTAATTAGAGTTACAGATATTCGTTTCGCAATTACCTAAAAGATCTTGAAACCTATTGCGGCCCAAAGTACTCCAGAGCAAACGCTGGAGAACAAAGGGCCTGAATGGAGGCCTGTTACACAAAATTACCAAAATTAAGAAAATCAAAATCATACAAGAAAAAACATACTTCAAACAAAGAGAAGACAAAAAGCATCAATAGGGAAATATCCCACCTTTATCTTATTCAAACAAGTTGCATCGTATGTAAAATACTTCACTGTCCAAAATTCATCTCTGAGTATCTGCAAACAGCAAAGCCAACATCGATTAGCTTTTCCCCTCAAGATTAAGATGAAAACATCCATTTAGACGTAACCCTACCCAAAACCACCCCTAGCATCCGAAGATAATTGATGCATTAATAGAAGCAGATGAATGAGGCTAAAAAGACTTACCTGCGAGGTTTGTTCTGCCGCTGTCCAAACTCATCGTTTACAGGCTCTACATACAGAGAAGTTCCAAGTAATAAATTATCATTAGGCAACAAGTAAACAACATAAGTGGGAGAGAAATGTTAATGTCTTACCAGCTCTCTGTGATGGCTTCCACTCATTAGCAGCTTTATTAGCATCAGTTTCCTTGCTGCAGACATACAACAATGAAAACACAAATTATTAGAACCAGCTAAACGATTCAGCAATATGAAACCAAATAATAATTCCAACCTTGAAGTAGATGTTGCAGGTGCCTGCCCTGACTGTCGACCATGATATGCACCATCAACAGTGAGGTAGGGTGGAAGGTACGTAGCCCCTAAACCTCCTGCAGCACCAGCCAAAACAGGTAGCCTGAAACCAAAGAAGGAAGTAGTAAACAACTGTTCCACTGAAAATGAAAGGAAAATGAATAGAAAAAAAAGTAATTAAAACATCAGTTAAGAACATGACACTTTATAGAAATTCCTACTCAAAACATTTCATTAACATGATTAATTGTCATTTAATACAAGCTGAAGGCAATAGAGAGTGGGAAGTGAAAACCAAAAACAGTAAATTAGCAAATATACTATTAGGCTGAGCATGTCATCTACAAATGCCAAAGTTGATATCTGTACCATGTCATTTCAGAGTTTCCCAAACCATTAGGCTGAGCAACATATCCAGGGAATGCCATTCCAACGGCAGGAACTCCAATACCTCCAGGATGCTGGCCTCCAAACTGCATAACTGTGTCCAACCAGGGCCCAATGAAAATTAGTAAACAAATCATGATAGGTAGTTGGAACAAAAAGACACTGTAAGGTAAACAGCTAGGACACGGTATATAACAATTTGTCCTTTGATGGATTAGTGATGTTATATAACTTTTTAATACATAAGAAAGTTTCACTACAAACAAAATTAAGAAACTACAAAAAAGAAGGCTGAATTGAATGTTCTAAATGAGAATGCTGGATGAAATAGCAACTAAATGTACAAACCTGGCAAGAAGGCTGGGAAGTTTGGATCTCCATGATTACCCCCCATATTTCCAGCAGTCCCCATAGCTCCACTATAAACAAAAGAGCCCCTTCCACTTCCCTGAGAAACCCCCCTTCCCTTCCCAACCAATGCACCTTTGGATTTACCTGATTCTGAATTAGCATCAATTTCTCCAGAATCCAACGAACTGACTGCCACAGATGTTTTTGGCGGAGATGAAGCTTGAGACACGGTGCCAGGACGTTGACCTGGCTGTGGAGCAGAGGCTTGCAAAGTTGTTGGAATTCGTGCTGGTGCAGGATTCCTCTGGACAGTTGTCTGATGTTGTGTTGGAGCAAATTTGTTCACTTGATTATGTGGAATAGCAGGCTGATAATTCATATTTACTGGAATTGCTCCACCCCTCAATGGAGTCCTTGATTGAAGAGATTGAGAAGCATTAGCCCCAGAAGATCCAGGAGGCACAACGTGCATATTGTTCAAGGGCTTGCCAACAGAGGGACTGACGGACTCTTCAATATACAGATTATCCATGCCTATAGTAGTATCAACAACATTCTTCCCACGAAGCAAAGCGTTGTTTTGTTGAACTGAAACTCCCTCTTCCACAACTCCTGGACGACCACTCCTGCTTGTGCTGCCAGTTTGGACTTCCCTTTTTGGTGCCAGATTCATCTCTTTGTTGGATGAGCCTGACGGGTAAAACGGGGGAGATGCATAATTCAAATTCGAAGACACTTGTTTCTTAGCAGCAGGCATAGGATCTGATTCATAATTGGAGGTAGGCCCAGAGTTTCTCCCTGAACTAGTATGTGAAGTCTTCTCAAGAGGCTTTGAAGAAGATCTTAGCAAAATAAACAAAACAATAATTAGAAGATCTTGCCATTTAAAGATACCATGCCTCCAACTATTCTTATAAAATGCTAAGATGATACTCACTGTCTATTTTGCATCTGGGAAGTTGGTTCACCATTTCTCATGGCAGGCTCATACCGCCGTGGCCCTCTCCCTCGCACAACCGCTTTCGGAACCTGAGTTTGATTACCACTGTTTTCATACCCTTTCCTATTTCCTCGAGAAAATCCTCCACGACCAACGCCACGAGTTTTACCCCGACCTCCTCTATAGTTACCCCTAGAAAGCTTCCTTCCCTAAATATCATACAGAATGCATTAGAAACATGTCACTATAGAGGAAGGTGAAATATACTAGTACTAGATTTGTTGACAATGATTGTAACATAAGGACCAGCTAGTCTTATTAACGGACTACAAAACCCTGGACTAAATGGTAAGTTCTAAATGTCAGGAATAAGCTTGCAATATCAGATATAAATGTCAGGGATATGATCACCTCTTTGTAGTGCCTTTCCTGTGAAGTAATCTCCTCATACTTATCATGTCCCCATTTCCTATCATCCTTGGACTCCCACAGCCTCCTTCCACCGCGCATTCTCCTGAAAGGGAACAAATGCATTAATATTTAACTGAGTTCTAAAACACCACAAAATTGATGCTACAATTCAGATTTTTCGGGTGAATATACCTGTGGCGAGCACCAGCATTATCCCTGAAACGGTCATCGTGCATGTAAAACGCTCCAGCTGTGGGAACCGCAAAAGGCTCATTCTCCTTCTTCTCCTCATCATCCTTGTTCCCTGAATCTCCTCCTTCTTCATCATCCTCTTCTTGCAAGTGTGGTTTCTCATCAGCACCATCAGAACCCTTCGGTATAGCCACTAAGCCATTCACACCCCCACCTTCTTCAATGCCCCTCTCCTCATCGTACACCTCGTCTTCTTCCTCTTCATCATCCAATTCTTCTTCTTCTTCGTCCAATTCTTCTTCATCCTCCTCCTCATCGTAATCGGCCACTCCTCCCTCGCCGTCAGATACATCGGAACAAATCACGCGGCGATCTGCACCCTTGGGTTCAGTTTCGAGTTCGGCTTCTGCTTCAGCTTCACCTTCATCGTCACTGGCCTCAACCCTCCTCCGCATTCCGAGGGCTCGTTTGGACTCCTCGGGATCACTCTCGTACTCAACATCTTCTTCGCCCCCGCTGCCCATCAATGCCAAAAAGAGAAGAAGAAAAAAAAAACCTAAACCCCCAAAATTCAAACTCCAATCAAGCGCAACCAACCAAAACGCGCGTCACAGTGAAACTCAATAAAAATTAGAAAACCAAAACGCTTTATGCTGCAACGGCCAAAAACGAACGAGGCGAAATCGCAGTCAATTGGAAACCGAAAACGATAAACAAAGTAGACGAGTTGAGAAAATAGGGAAAAAGGGGAAACGAGGAAGGGAAGGTGAAGAATATAATAGATTGAATTGAACTAGGGTTGTAGGGGGCGAAACCCTAGAAATTTTTTTTTTTGGGAAGATTTTAGTGTGTCGTCTCAGCAATTGAAAGTGGAAACTGAAGGACGAAGAAACAAAAGAAAAGGAAATAATACAGGGTTGTGGTTTATTGGAGGAATTATCTGATTTTGAAGGGTATTTAAGGGAATTCAATGGCGGTTAGGGATCTGACACGTGATCAGGCCACAACACAAGGAGTAGAGACCAGAGACAGACTACATATCTAACTACTTTAGTCGTTATATATTTTATCATTCTCCTATTCACACATGATTTTCCTAAACACCAAATTAACACGTGTATAAAAATATAATAATAGTTTATTTATTAACTACATTGCATTTTATTTTGACATTAATAATCATATTTTTATACGTATATAAAGAGATGTCTACAAAAAAATTATATGGATAGCATTCTTCGTATTTTTTAATGAAAGTTTTTCTTTTGGCTATTTTCTTGAGGAAAATTTAAATAAATAAAAATAATATGATATTTACTAAAATTAATATTTGTCAAAATCCATTACATTATCAATACAAGTCTAAGTCGATACTATAGCGACAACAATATGTTTGTGTCTTTAAAAAAATATTTGGTCATTCTCTTTATACTTAAATTAAACCTTCTTGATAATTTTTATATAAAAATATTCTTTTTAATAATTTAATTTTCCTAACGGTCCTTTAGAGTAATTGTCCCTAATATATACACTAGCTAATCCTTTTTTTACAACCTCATCATATCTAATCATATATTCATATCTATCAAATCTTTCTAAATTTATCATAATTCTAACCGAATGGAAATTAAAGAGTAATGCTAGGAATCAATGTTAGAGGATCAACAGAAAGTCAATGAGTGTAATTAAAAAATCAGTGGGTG
Organism: Stylosanthes scabra; assembly: GCA_036250425.1. Taxonomy (NCBI): domain Eukaryota; kingdom Viridiplantae; phylum Streptophyta; class Magnoliopsida; order Fabales; family Fabaceae; genus Stylosanthes; species Stylosanthes scabra. Next base: position 99,545 of record JASCZI010271958.1, read on the forward strand.
ATAAAAAAGAAAAGAGAAAAAATAATAATATTGACTTCTTATTATCTCCCTACTATTATCTACCAAGACTTTCTCGAAATTAAAATAGACTGATACTTTCTATCTTGATATTGATCAATAGCCATCATCTAAGTTTATTTGATTTATATTTTTTTGTGTTTATTTGATTTGATTAATATAATGTGATTTTAAATTTTTAATTATTTGTGGTTTATTATAAAATGATTTTTATCAATAAAATTAATAAGATATTTATTTTTTTGACAAAATATAATTAAAAAGGTATATTTGTCTTTTTAATTTAATATACACATTAATATAACAATTTTTTTAAAAAATTAAAAATATAAAACTGATGTCAATTTTTTATTGACCTATTTTTTTATTGGCCTGTTTAATTCATCGTATCATTAGTGTTTAATTTTTTATACACCGATAATGTAAAGAATTTTATATAATCATCCAATCAGACTCATGCATTTATTTAACTTTAAAAGTAGTGAGCTTGAAAATTAATTACTTTTGATGATTTAGTAATATATAATTGGATGTATGTATAAAACTCTTTTATATTCACGGTATATTGAAATTAAACTCATTCTATATTTGTAAAAGCTTCCTCGAAATTTAGAATCATTAGGTTTTTCAAGAAGGTTTTTCTCTAATTCATCCGAGTTGTCCATCACAAAAATGTTTTGGGGCTTCGAGTATGCAAGTTTGTTTGACCTAGTAGTGTAATTTGTTTTTTGTTTATTTCTTATAACTCAGCTAACACTAGTTAACAAAATTCTTGTTATATTAGTAGTTTTAAAAATTGTATTTTTTGTTAGCATTAAAATAGCGCAACATTAATACATCATTGTAGAATATTAACAAATGCAAATTGCAAAGTGGCAAACAATGAAGAGATATACAAGGGCTACTCTATTTTGTTTTGCTCCAGTTTTGGTCGGAAGAGCCCAGCTAGCCTATCAACTATTTGTAAGAAAACATCACTATTCACTTGGCATATCTAATTATCTATGTAGAACCAACACACTAAAAATAAATCCTATAACATTACACAAATTACTAGAGAACAATAATATTCTACATCCAAACTAAGAAACTATATATATCTGAGCTTTAACTAATCAACTAGTGACACTTTAATGGCAATTCTCTGAATACATGCTAACTTAACATTGGGCTGCTGGATCAAGGATATTTTTGGTAAGTGCATCTCATGAAATCTTCATGTATTATGCATTCTCAACAGAACCTGCAAAGATAAGATATCAAACTTTTTTCTTTTAATCTCTACCAATTCAAGTCATCTGTGCAAGTTAATCCAATAAATAAATATAATTGGTTTGTCACTCAGAGCACATTTACCTGTTAAATACTTGAATTATGTATGTTGGATGGCAACAAAAATAATAAAATACAAAGTATATATTTAGGTGTGAGGTTCTATGATGAATTAATGTTTAGTGACCACAAATGGCACATATTGACTGACAAATAAGGTGAGAACATGTGGCAAGTGTATTCTTCAACTATTAAGTTAACTTTCATTTGTCAATTCTATAACTGGAAGGGTGATATCGTAATTTAAAAAGAAAGAGAAATAGCTGATAAAATGGATAGGATCACTAAAGAGTGAATAAATAATAATATTTAATTTTTATTTTCAGAGCCTTTTACAAAATACAAATTATTTTCCTTATAAAGTGTCAATAATCACCAAAAGCTTCACATATATTAAGTAAAAAAAAAACGTTAACTACAATAAAAAAAATAAAAATATATTTTTTTATAATACCATAAATTAATATCTGCTCAGATGGAAAAAATATTTTTTTCTCTTTAAAATAATTATCTACATAAGACATAATGAGAAATTATATATTAACTCATTTTAATTTACTAACCATACATAAACATGCTTTTAAATAAGTAAAAATGTGTAATTATCTATTATAAACAAGTGCAATTATAATTTTATAGCTTGTTTGGACAATATTATTTAGCTAAAAAAATTTATTTTTTGATAAAAAACGATTTTTTTAAATATGTTTGGGTAATTTTTAATAGTAAAAGTAAAATCACTAGTAAAATAAAAATATCTTTTCTTAGAAAATTTTTTTATATCTTTTTTTAAAATATTTTTTCTCGGAAAAATGTTTTAACATAATAAATAAATAAAAAAGATATTTTATATTATTATACTCAAATACAATTGACAAATAAAAAGATATTATTGCATGAAAAATCCAAACACAAAATTATTTTTACTTTTGTGAAAGATGTTTTTAAAAAAATTACTTCAATTTTTTTTAAAAAAAACTCGCTCAAACAAACCCTTAACATACTTTTATTAATAAGTTTTTTAATATATATTTCACAAATAAAAATTTTTTAACAAAAAATCAATTTATAATCAAGTCTCCTTTTATTTTTATGTTAATTATTAGCTAATGATCACTCAACATCTTTAATAAAAATAGTAAATGTATTTTTAATTTTTATTCAATTAATTAAATAACATCATTATTACTCTTAAGTGTTAATCCTCAAAATAATTTTTAAAAGATATATCATTCGTTCAATTCGTCTTTGAAAAATTTTATCAATAAAATTATTTTTTGAAAAATAAAAAAATTAATCATATTCATCATTCTACCATTTTATTAATAATATTTTGTTAACAATTAGTCATATAAAAACGTTAAGTTACGTGTTAGTACCCTAAAAATGACATTGTTTTGATTCATAATAATTATTTGAACAAAAATATGACCTTTTTATGTGAATAATGAAAATAACTCTTTAATTTTTACTTGTTATAGTCTTATAAAACGATATTATTTTTTATGTTACTTAATTAATTGAATGAAAATATAAAATACAATTATGATTTTTTATTAAAAATGTTGAGTGACCATTAGTTATAAAATTAACATAAAATAAAAGGGGGATGATTTTGAAATGATTTTTTCTGTTAACTATTTTTTCTTAGTGAAATATATATTACAAAAAAGACTTATTAAAAAAAGTATACTTAAAATATAATTGCACCTATTTATAATACATAATTACACATTTTTATTTATTTAAGAGCAGGTATATGTATTAATAATAAATTGAAATAAGTTAGATATAATTTCTCATTATGTAGCATGCAAACAATTATTTTAAAGACTAGTGATTAATTTTTTTTCTAAGAAGATATTAATTTATAGTATTACAAAATATATTTTCACTTTTTATTGTAATTTATTTTAATATTTGTTTTATTTAATTTTATAATAGCCATGTAATAATTAATATATGTGAAGGTGTTGGTCTTCGAATAATAATTATTTTCTCTTTTCAAGAAAAATAATTGGTAAGATTTTTTTAAAAAATAAAAAGTAAACATTGTCAAATGTCAACTACTATTCACTTTTAGTGGGTCCTACCCAATTTGCTAGTTGTTCCTCTTTCCGTTAAATTACAATATCATCTTCACAGTTAAAAGATTCAAGTTATGACAGAAACATTGAAAATTGAAAAGAAGAGTTTTCATATTTAATTACATTTGACATATGTTCTCATATTATTCGTCAATCAATGTTTAGCCATTGAAAGTCACCAAACACTAATTCACCTTAGATGCTCCCTATTTAGGTATACCATAGTTAATATACCATAGCTAAGACTTAAGAGCTTACCCACAGAGAATTGTTTATGAGAGGAAGGAGTTGAAGTTTGTGAGCAGCATGAGATAAAAACGGTCTCTCAAGTCATACAAAAATCTAAAGTAGGCATGTCTGCACTTGCAACGGAAGAAGATGGCTGCACAAACTCCCCATAAGCCTGCAGCAAAGCCAACTCCTAAACCCATATAGAGGCAGTTCCAGAACTCAGATTCATCATCATTACCACCATTCTCATCATCACCCAAAGCCTTTGTTTCAAGTTATTCGTGTTTAATTAAATCGTATTTAATTTGTCGCTAATTAAGTTATAATATCTGTACAGCTCAGTGTTGTTTTCTAGTTGAATTAATTTGGAACATTGAGCATCGGAAGTGGAAAAGAAAGAAAGAAATTAAAATATATGGCAGAGTTGAATAACAACCTCGCATACATGATACATACACATACATGCAACAGATTCACTTAAAATTACTCGTATCATCACTAATGCATGCTCCCATTAGTTGAAAATATGATTTGATTAAAAACCAGAGTTTGACTATTGATCAAGTAAAAAAAATTGTGAATATCATTCATTATCCCTTACACTTATTGTTTGCCGCCATACATGAGTAAGGAAAAAGTAAGTACGTACATCAAAACGAAAATGAAAAAGAAAGAACAAGTAACAAATTGATTAATCCACAATTATATTGCTTTACCATTTTATATACAGTTCAATTTTCCAGAGATTAGCGATGAGAGTCTTGATCCTCTTCCAAGAATCATGGTCACTGTGATTGTTCTTTCCAACCGAAATTCTAATTCCCTGCATTTGGTACAGCATGAGACCAAGAACAACTTCCATCTTCACCCTCGCTCCGTTCACCATCTTAGTCTCCTCTGGAACATTCTCACTGCACAGAACAAACTCCAGATCTGAAATTCCATTACAGAACTGCTTCATCAGACGCACATTCACATCCCTTTCTATAGATGCCACCACCATCTTCTTGTTCTTCTCTTTCAGCTGCTCCTTCTGATCTGATATCGCATCCGTCGTTTCATCAATCACGAGATCAATCTTGCTCACAACAAAATTATACTCGCTCTTCTCCGACGATTTCTTGATCTTCGACACCAGCTTCGCCAGCGTCTCTTCGTCGCGATCTGACAAAGAGAACATGAACTGAGAGAGAAGCTTCGAGAGCTGAATTCCGGCGAGAACCGCTCTTCGCCGCACATTTTCGATACAGCCATATTCGTAGGGTAGGTTGATTGGACTGGATTCTTTCTCCAGATATTGTTGAATCGTGATCTTCTTGATAGGAATACGAGAAGGAAATTCACCTAGTCGTTGTTGTCGCAGCTGTTCATGAAGAACCTCTAACTCGTTCCGAATCTCACTCAGCATTCCCTTGGCGGCATACACAGTCTTCTTGAGAACGGTTTTGGCAATGTCTTCTGGTACTTCATCTTCTTCATGGCGGTGCGGGTCGAGGATCGTGGCGTTTAAGGCATGAGACCTTGAGAGAAGGTTGTAGTTGATGAACCTATGGAGGAGATTTAGGGTTTTGTAAGATTGGAAGATCTTAGCGGTGAGGAATGGTGTGACTTCGTCTTTGATGTATGATTGCGCTTTCTGAATCCAATCGTCATGATCGGAAATGAGCTTCAGTGTCTGCTGGTAGCTTAGTGGTTCTTCTTCTTGTTCTTCTGGAATCACCACGTAAACCTTGAAATTGTACTCCAGCTTCACCAGTTCATCGTTCAAGCTGAGGAGCTTCGCTTTGATTTCCATTGATTTCGGGTCTTTTGCAGGCTCAGAGGAAGAAGCCATGGTTCTTGGTTGTTGAGAGTTGTGATCGCTTTGTTTTCTTTCTTTGTTTTTCTTCCTTTCTTCCTTTGGGTATTTATAGTCTCTGTTTTTTGCCTTTCTATAACTGAGCACGTGTGAAGGAATCCTTTGTGATAGTTTTGTTTTATTTTATTTATTTATTTTTTGTGTTGAATCCATTAGTTAACCAATTAATCCATGGGATGCATTATGCATATATCTTCTTTTTTCTTGTTTTTTTTTTCCTTTTTTGTCTTTACCATGCATATATCTGAACATTCTAACTTAAATGAAATGAATTGACTTTGTTTCACACACAAATGTAGTTCCCAATAAACATTCTATAAAACCTCATAGTTATCTTCTATTTCAAGTCAACAAAAAGAAAAAAAAAACTTTTTGACATAAGTTCTCAATAGAAATATTATTATCCATTTATCCATTTGTGAACTGAAATAGAGTTTAATTTTGATGCACTGATGACGGTGTAAAGAGTTTTATACCGTCATTTAATTAGATTCATGCATTTATATGACTTTAGAAGTAGTGGAATTAAAAATTAATTGTTTTTGATGATGTGATAACATCTCATTAAATCTCACTGAATATATGTATAAAATTCTTTTATATTATCCGTGGGTGAAAATTAAATTCTAATAAGGCCTTCAAATAAATATGTATTAGTTAACAAATATGATCAAGTTTCTTTACCATGGGTTCACCATTCATGCACCCTCCATTAATTGAAATATCATATTTGAAGACCAATTCCTCGCCTATCATTATTCTTACTTAGTTACTTATATACAAATCATGATTACAATAACTAAGCTAAGATAGATAGATGCGAATTAAAATTTTTATTTTTTACTTTTTATAAAATGTTACGTTGTCAAAAAAAGTCTTGTTAAAAATTTACATTTTTCTGATAATTACTCACAAGATGTTATAATATATATAATAATTAAACATAATAAAAAACAATTAAATTTATTTATAATATTATGACCTAATAACTTTATTTTATATAATATTAAACATATTTTTTATATGAAATAGGTTATTGGTGACTAATTTTTGTACCAGTTTGATTGTTTCTCTATAGAATAATCTTACGAAAGATAGTTTCTTATTAATAAATTGCATCCTATCTGAACAAACTTAAGTATGTATGCTAATAATATGCATGCATCTAAAAATTCTTACTTAAATTAAATGGATTAGCTTTGTTTCACATTCTGAAATTATTTGAATATCATATTTATACGCATTTCTAGTCTGATCATTCTTCTACTCATCAATTGATCGAATACCATAATAATATTAGATATTACTTTTCATTTACTTGATGTAAAAGACTCTACTAATTGTAAATTACAGGCCTGTATATGTACTAATAAATCATAACCAATTTACCATAACTATTTTTTATCTACTTAGTAATTACTGTTATTAAGTTCATAACAACTAGTTATCTCGATCTCCCATCAAAATCAACTTTCCCTGAACCAAAACAAAAGATACTCACATAACTTTAATTCCTAATTACATTCAACTGATTCACTTAAAATTATAAGTGACTATCTGAAGATTCTACATTTCTACTCCTATCACCATTCATGGATACTCCATTAGTTGAAAGATTTGATTACAAACAAGAGAATGAGTATTGATCAACTAAAAACGAATTGTGAATCATTCATTATCCCTTACAATTATTGTCTGCTATACATGAGTAAGGAAAAAGCATGTAGGTACATGAAAATAAAAAAGAAAGAGAAAATCAAAATTGGTTCAAAGTTCATAGCAGTAACTAACAAGTAACAAATTGATTCATCACGTCAGCAGCAGAATGATGAAGAAATCAAAGTCAGCATCATATATACCGTTCGATATCCCAGAGATTAGCAATGACAGTCTTGATCATCTTCCAAGAATCATGGTCATCACCATGATTGTTCTTTCCAACCATAATTCTAATTCCCTGCATTTGGTACAGCATGAGACCAAGAACAACTTCCATCTTCACCCTCGCTCCGTTCACCATCTTAGTCTCCTCTGGAATATTCTCACCGCACAGAAAAAACTCCAGATCACAAATTCCCCTACAGAACTGCTTTATCAAATGCTCATCCACAGCCTTTTCATCACCAGCTACCTCCTTCTCCTTATTCTTCATTCTCTGCTGTTCCTGCTGCTTTGATATCAGATCCTTCGTTTCTTCAATCACATTAAAAAACTTGGTAGCAACAATGTTATCCTCCACCAATTTCTTGATCTTCAGCTGCAACTTCTCGAGTGCCGCTTCGTTGTTGCGAGCTGACAAAGAGAACACGAACTGAGCAAGCAGTTTTGAGAGCTGAACTCCAGCAAGAACCGCTCTGTTCCAGAGATTAAAGAAACACGTGAATTCAAGGGGAAGGGTGATTGCACTGGAATCTTTTTTCAGATATTTCATCAAGCGTCATCTTCACGGAAGAAGGAGCAGAAGGAGGTTCATGAAGTAGTTGTTGTAGGTGGCTATGGAGATTCGCTAAAGAGATCCGAATCTCACTCACGATTCCCTTGGCGGCAAACACTGTCTTCTTGAAAACGGTTTTGGATACGTCACGTCCATCTTTTTCTTCGTCATCCTCTTGCTGTTGGTTCGGGTGGAGGATCATGGTTCTTAGGGCTTCGGATCTTGAGAGAAGGTTGTAGTTGAGAAACCTATGGAGGAGCTTGAGGGTTTTGTAAGATTGGTGGAGGGCAGTGGTGAAGAATGGCGTGACGCGGTCTTTGATGTATGAAACCGTTTTCAGATTCCACTCGTTAACATCGGAAATGAGCTTCTGTCTCTGCTGGCTTAGTGCTTGTTCATCTACTTCTTCTTCTTCTTCATCTGTTTCTTCAGATTCATCGTCGTCATCATCGTCTTCTTCTTTTCTTTTTGCTTCTTCTTCTTTTCCTTTTGCTTCTTCTTCTTCTTCTTCTTTTCTTTTTGCTTCTTCTTGTTCTTCTTCTACAGGATTCACGACGTAAACAGAGTAAGTGTACTCGAGCCTCACCAGTTCATCGTTCAAGCTGAGGAGCTTCGTTTTGATTGCGAGTGATGTGGAGTCCTTTGAAGGCGCAGAGGAAGAAGAGGCCATGCTTCTTGGTTGTTCAGTTAGGGACGTAGAGCGTGATAGTAGCGATCAGTTATTTCAGTTTCTTTCGGGTATTTATAGTCTCTGTTTTTATTGTTAAACCGATTATATTCGTGCATGTCACTCTACAAAAAATCCATTTTCTGAATTAGTTATTGAATTAATCACCTGGATATACCATTAGCTACGCAGAAAAATGTTAACATTAACTTTTATTTTTACGTGCTAATGTTTACATTTTTCTGTGTTTCTAAATGATGTGTAAAGATGTGTATGATGGTACATGTAATATTTATGTAATTTATTTATTTATTTTGTGTGAGTGTTTTTATAGATTTTGTGTGTGTTGAATCCATTTGAACGAGTCCATTAAAAAAGCAAGAAGTTAAAAAGAGTGTTTAAAAAAACAATTTGTCAATGTAAAAAAAAAAAACAATTTGTTAATTAGTCAAAAAAATATTATAGTGCAGAAAAAGTCAGTAAAATTGTAAAAAAAGAAAAGAAGTGCAAAATTGATACATACTGCTTAAATGTAAGATAAATATAAGAAAAAAATGTTAGTTATCTAATTTTATAAAAAAAAAATCATCATGGGTAGGCAAAGTAGTTAATGGATTATAACAAAAGATATTAAGTAAAAAATTGATATCTATAGTTTAAAGAATTATAATTAATATTGGTGTACACATAAAACACACAAACACATCCTAATTAATTACTCTCTCACATGAATAATTATATATATATATTTATGTATTTTATGTGTTTATATGTACACCTAGTAAAATCCTAATAGTTATTAGGAGTGATAATTTGTCTATTTTAACTTTTATTGCGTTATGTTATTACATGTATGAATTTGTCATTCGGCATTGTTTGGGGTAATTAATTTGGAGAATTAGAACCAACAAATTATGTTGAGCACACGTCACAACCTATTATTTTTTATATACAATATGACATTATGACATGATATGATTTCTAGACCGAAAACGAAAAATAAAAGATGATTTGATCGAAAAATAAAGTAATACAACCCCGCAGTTCCAAAATGAAAGTATGTTGAATGAATAAATAAATAAATAAGCCTGCATGCAAACAGAGTAATTGCCCACCAGCATTAACGGTTCATATTACGGTTCATCGTTCAATATGATGAGCTTGTAGCTAGTTTAATTAGGTAAGTTTAATAGTTCCCTCATTGGGATGAAGGATTTAAATTTTTCATAATATTTTTTTTACTTATTAGCGAATTAAAATTAAGTCCAAGAACTAATTAAAATGATATATTTTCTATACAATATTGATAATACTATTTACACATTAAATTAATCATTAAAATCATTCTTTGCTACTCATTCACCATCTATTAGTTGAAAGATTAAATTTTAAGACCGCTATCGTTATTCTTATTTATACATATAAATCATGATCACAATAGTTAAGTTAAGCTAACTAGATAGATACTAACCCAATAATGAACTAAGATAATGAACTAAGAGAACGAATCTTGTTCAACAAAAAAAAAATGAAATTCATTCATTATTACAATTATTGTTTGCCATGCATCAGTATGGAAAATATATGCACTTACATCAAAATGAAGAAGAAAGAGAAAATTAAAATTGGTCGAAAGCAGTAACTAACAAATTGATTCATCTATCTAGAATTGTATGTGTTACCATGAAGAAATGAAAGGATCAGTAGATAGAAGAAGCAAACTCATCATACTGTTGGATTTTCCAGAGATCAGCAATGAAAGACTTGAGCTTATACCACATAACATGATCATCACCATGATTGTTCTTCCCAACCAAAAGCCTAATTCCCTGCATGCTGTATAGCATGAGACCAAGAACAACTTCCATCCTCACCCTCGCTCCGTTCACCATCTTAACCGCTTCTGGAACATTCTCACTGCACAGAACAAACTCCAGATCACAAATGCACCTACACACATCCTTTATCATACGCTCTTCCATCGCCATTGCTTCAGCTGTTACCTCCTTCTTCTTGTTCTTTCTTTTCTGCTTTTGCTTCTGCTCTGATATCGCACTCAACGTTGCATCCATCACAGCAACAAACTTGGAAGCAATATGCTATTCTCTGCCTTCTGCGTCAGTTTCTTGATCTCCGATACTACCTTTTCCAGTAACTCTTCGTCGCGATCTGATAAAGAGAACATGAACTGAGAGAGACGTTTCGAGAGCTGAATTGCAGCAAGAACCGCTCTGATCCGGATATTACCTAAACATTCATATTCGAAAGGTAGGTTGATGTTATTGGATTCATCTTTCACATATTCAGCAAGCGTTATCTTCTTGGAAGAAAGTTCTTGGTTATTACGAAGATCTGCTATAGCGTCACGAATCTCACTCACCATTCCCTTGGCGGCATACACAGTCTTCTTGAGAATGGTTTTGGCGATGTCATGTTCATCTTCATCCTCCTCTTGTTCTTGAGAACGGATCATGGTGGTTAGGGCTTGGGATCTTGAGAGAAGGTTGTAGTTGAGAAACCTATGGAAGAGCTTGAGGGTTTTGTAAGATTGGAAGATGTTATCGGTGAGGAATGGTGTGACGTGGTCATTGATGTATGGTTGCGCTTTCAGATTCCACTCTTCAAGATTGGAAATGAGCTTTTCTCTCTGCTGGCTTTGTGGTTGTTCAGATATTTCTTCGATTTCGCCAACTTTTTGTTTTCCTTTTCTTTTTGCTCTTCTCTTCTTCTTCAGGATTCACCACGTAAACAGAGTAAGTATACTCCAGCTTCACCAGTTCATCGTTCAAGCTGATGAGCTCCATTTTGATTTCCATTGATTTGGAGTCACTTGCTGGCACAGATTCAGAGACGGATGCAGCCATGGTTGGTACTTGGTTGTTCAGTTAGGGACGTATTGTGGTGATCGGTTAACTGTTTCTTTCTTTCTTTGGGTATTTATAGTCTCTGTTATATTCGTGCACTTCAACACAAAAATAACTCACTTGTGAAAGTATCTCTATGCGAATAATAAATCCATATGGAAAAAGTTAAAAAGAATGTTTAAAAATTTTTGAAATAAAAATGTTATTAAAAATGTTATAATCTAAATAAAATAAAAATATCGTCAATCCGTAACTCATCTACCATCACCATCAAGTGCGTTAGCTACTAAATATGTTGGATTCTTAAAACTTTCTTTTTTCATTAATACCATCCAAACAATTTTTCTATTATAAAATAGAAAGTATTTCTGTATTTTTAGGTGTTAATCTTAATTGATTTAATTATAAAATATATATATAATTAAGATTAATAATTAAAAATATATGTCTTATACTAGAAACAATTCCTATAAAATATTATCTAAACAATATTTATTTTTTAAAATCACTTTTAAAATTAGCAAACTTAAAATAAAAATATAATTCATTTTTAATAGCACTTACGAACTCCTCCGCCAGAATTAGGTGTGAGTTCTTTTCTTTTCTTTTTTTTACTCGTTCAACTATTATATGCCATTCACATCCATTTTATCCATTTTTTTTTGGTAAACATAAGGGCATTAGGCCCAAAACAAAAAACAGCTAAGAACCGAACCACTAATGGGGCATAATAACCCCAGCATAATCATCCTCTAACATGACCCTCATTTCCAAAGGTAGAGAGTCAAGAAACTCGAAACTATTTGATCTACTTAGACCTCTCTTGGCTAGAAAATCATTTTATCCATTATTAACAACATTAGTACCTTAATAACGACAACAGCAAAAAAAAAAATACTTTTTTTTCCAAATAAAATACGTTTTTGGTCATATTATGGGCCATGGAATAAGGCCCAACCAATAAAAACTCTTTCATTAACTTCTTTTTCTTTCAACCCAACACACATTTTCATGAAATCATTGAGCTCACACACTATTTCCAGCCCACAAAATTATCTCCTTAATCTTCATTCTCAACCACAAAAATTCAATAATCGTTACTCCTTAATCTTCCGACAGGTTTTCTCAGAAATCGTAAAACCCATACTCTCTTCATCTGAAACGGCAGCACCCCTAAAAAAAAAATAAACCCATCTCCATCGCCGCCCCTCCTCCATCTCCGCCGCTTTTCCATCGCCGCCTTTGTCGCGTCGTCACTGTGCTCTCATCCCTGTCCTCTCGGTGCGTCTTCTGCCTCTCACGGTCTTGTCTTTCCCGTGGTCCCTGTGCCGTCGTCCCGTCCTCTCCTCGCGTCGTCGCCGTCGTCCATCCTCACGAGAAAACGTCGAAGGAACAAAGCCACGAACCAAAACAGCCTCACCACTCAGCCTCTCACTCTTTCACTCAATCTGCAGGAACCCTAAATCCCTAATTCGTCGCCGAAGCAACTCCGCATCGGCACCTGCGTCGCCACCTCTGTTCCAGAAAGTAGCCGTCGCCATCCCCTGATACAGAAGGTATTCATGCTTGTTGCTGCTGCTTACTTTTTTCTCAATTTTTTTTTAATAATATTGATTTGTTGATCCTGATTCTTATTTGAATGTTGTAAGTTGTTAGTGTTACTGTCTTGTTGATGTTGAATATTAGTAATTTATTGTTGTTGTTAGTGTTATTGCCTTGTTGATGTTTATTATTATTAATTTATTCTTGTTACAAATTAAGGATCTTTGAAGTTTGAACCCCCTTTTAGTGAGTTTCTTTCTCTATATATGCTGTTTTTTTTCCCTGCATAATCTAAGTTAAATTTTCTCTGCATTTCAGTTATTCAAGTTCTTTTCTAGATGTCTTGAAGTTATATTCTTCATTATGAATTACTATTTGATTATCATGAATGGATACATGTGATATTACTTTAGTTATTGCTTCACCTAATGCTAATAGTGCTATTAGCACAAAATTCAGAATCTGACTATTATGTCTGCAGACTATTATTATGGGAGGTCAATCTTGATATTGATAGAAAAGACACAAAGGTGAATTCTGTTCAAAATACAGTTTGTTGAGTAATAAGGTAACAATAAGTAACATTTTGGGAATGCTATAATTAAGTGGTTAGTGGTAAAGGATTCGTTAGTATAATCACCAGATAAGTGCTGTTGCCTTAGGCCACTGATCATGATGCACTGGTACTGCCTAGTATGCTCTTAACTTTCAATTCTATTGAGTTGACAGATGACAATAATAATATGTTAAAGTGAGAATCTGTGTATGCATTCCTCTCGTTTGAAAAGCTGCACCATTTCAATTCTATGACAAACACAAAAGAGATATAGCCCCAACAAAAAATTCATCACTTTATTTTCCTCATTCTAGTTCTGTTGGCTATAGATTGTGCTCATGATCCTTTTAAGAGATAACATAGTTAATGTGTTAAGGGTGTGCAATTTGGTTCATAGTATTATAGATCCTTTTCAGAGACAACATAGTTAATGTTGTTAGTTGTTAGTGTTACTGTCTTGTTGATGTTGTTATTTCATTATTTACTTTGTTAATTAGTTTTATGCCATGTATTTGAATGAGATTATAACATTTCTGTTGATCTAATATTTTAATATTTTAAATTTAAAAGACATTTCATTGTTTATGTATTTATCTCTCTATTTTTATTATTTTATTATATAATGGTTATTAACGGTTCAGTCTCGGTCAAACCGGTTGAACCTCAAAAACCTCTAACAGGTGGTTTGAGCGGTTCGATGACCGGTCCGGTTTTCAAAACCTTGCTATTTACACAACATCATTGTGCTTTATGACATTTGCTCTTCCTATCGGGCGCTGCCACTTGTCTACCAATAAATTATAATTATTTTTCTATCGAACCCAAACTTTGTTTTTTTTTTATATATGACAGGGATTCTGTTGGTAAGAGAAGCAAGGTAGGGTTATATACGATGGCATGGAGTTGGCGTCTAGTTATACACTGCATTCATTTGTTCTTGTTCGCGAGTATTATTAGCATGGTGACTTGTTGGTGGCTATGGCTCTACAATACAACAGTATCACCCCCATCTCCCATGCTGTGGTTCATTTCTGTCCATTATATCCTCTTAGCTATCATGGTCCTCCCATTATTGACCCGCAACACATTATTGCAAATTTCACAATTCCCCTCACTCATGCTTTCTGTGAAGGTGAGAGCTTCTTGCTCAATTCTATGTTTAGTTTTGGTTGCCGGTATGACTGCTGAAGCCGCACTTGATGAACCACCGCCAACATCAGTAGCCGCCTTTGCAATACCTTGCTTCTTTAACCTTGTCGTAAGGATTGCATTGGTACATGTGGCTCCTTGTTTTGTCTGCGACAAAGACAGCATCGATCCTATGATTCAGAAAATTTTAGACTTCCTCACAATCAAATGCACTACTTTTATAGACATATTTACCTCCATATGTATAATCGCTCAAGTTGCGCGATTGCCAGATACTTCTTACGCTACGAAATCAGTCACTGATTCCTTTGGAAACATTGTTAGTGCTGTATTGACTTTCTGTATGGTAATCTGTTCAATGAGGGTCCCAGTTGCCAAGCATACTTATAAGGGAGTCGATCTAGTTTAGGGTCTATTCATGTATGCCTTTCTGTTCTGTTTATTTGGTGTGAAATCCATATAAAAAACAAATACAACAATGAAGACTAACCTCAAGTTCTTTATTCTTGAAATGCCTATGAATAAAATATTCACCGAATAAATTAGTTTCGGGTCTGTTTATAATGTAATTGCCTTGAGCTCTGTTGGAACCAAATTATTGGTACAAATGAATTGTAAGTACCTGGATATAGTTGGGATTATGCTTTCTATGTTAGTTTCTGTTATTATTGGGTGGTATGTTTCTAGCATATGGAAGTTGCTCGCGAGGTGTAGCATTACAATTGCTATGAGGATCCTGTGTGATGCATGTTATGCCATTATTCATGTAATTTGGTTTTTTGCATTTTGAGGAGAAAGGAGTGAAAATTTCACCTTCTTGATTGCAACTATTTTTGTACTACAATTTTGTAAAATAAAGGTTCTTAAAGGGGGATGCTGAGAATGCTCTTCCACCTTCAAAGAAAAGGGCCGCGGGAAGGGAGCTCATTAAAGATACTCCTGTTGATGATGAGGAAGATGTCTCTGAACTTGAGACTGGCACTTTCAAGAGAGCTAGTGATGAGGTTCTGGCAACTAGAAGGATAGTCAGCGGAACACTTATGTTCCATCTTCAAACCAATTTGATGCCAATATTCTTTCTTTGGAATATATATAAATCACTAAAATTTAGATTTTTTCCAGCTACAATCCATTAATTAGTAATTACTTATGACAAATATTAAGCGATTCTTTTTATTTCACTAAAAAAATGTTGATCATTCAGTATTATTGTTGGAAAAGAAAAAGTATAGCTAACTAAAAAATGTTGACCTCTGGAAAATCCATGCATATGCTGAGTTCGCTTCTTCTTTCTATCGATACTATCATACAATTCTAGATAGATGAATCAATTTGTTAGTTACTTACTGCTTTGAAGCAATTTTAGTTTTCTCTTTCGTTTTTCATTTGATGCACGTACGTGCCTTTTCCATACTGATATGCATGGCAAATAATAATTGTAATTTGTAATAATGAATGACTATGACATTTCTTCTTTAGTTGTATAATATTCTCTTAGTTCATTATTGTGTTCGTATTTATCTAACTTGATTATTGTGATCATGATTTATATGTATAACTGTATAAGTAAGAATAATGATAGATGATGAATTGGTCTTAAAATTTGATTTTTCAACTAAGAAATGGGTGGAGCGAAGAAGAGAGCTTATCATTAATTTTGGAGGGAATATTTTAATTTAATCATAATGAGAGTGTGTTATGTGATACATTTTTATTGTGAAAGAAAACAAACTGATCACTACTTGCTAATACCTCCCTAACTGAAAACCAAGAACAACCATGGCTGCATCTGCATATATCTGTCTGCCTGCAAGGGACGCCACTTCAATGGAGACAAAAAAGAAGCTCATCATATTGAACGATGAACCGTAATATGAACCGTTAATGCTGGTGGGCAATTACTCTGTTTGCATGCAGGCTTATTTATTTATTTATTCATTCAACATACTTTCATTTTGGAACTGCGGGGTTGTATTACTTTATTTTTCGATCAAATCATCTTTTATTTTTCGTTTTCGGTCTAGAAATCATATCATGTCATAATGTCATATTGTATATAAAAAATAATAGGTTGTGACGTGTGCTCAACATAATTTGTTGGTTCTAATTCTCCAAATTAATTACCCCAAACAATGCCGAATGACAAATTCATACATGTAATAACATAATGCAATAAAAGTTAAAATAGACAAATTATCACTACTCATAACTATTTAAACTATGGATATCAAATTTTTACTTAATTTTAGATATCTTTCGTTATAATCCATTAACTACTTTGTCTACTCATGATGAATTTTTTTTTTTATTTTATAAAATCAAATAACTAACATTTTTTTTCTTATATTTATCTTACATTTAAGTAGTAAGTATCAATTTTGCACTTCTTTTCTTTTTTAGAGTTTTACTAATAACTTCTTCTGCACTATAATATTTTTCCGACTAAATAATAAATTGTTTTTCTTTTTGACATTAACAATTTTAAGACCGAGTACACTTACTCTGTTTACGTCATGAATCCTGTAGAAGAAGAACAAGAAGCAGCAAAAAGAAAAGAAGAAGATGATGATGAGAAGAAGAAGACGATGAACAAGCACTAAGCCAGCAGAGACAGAAGCTCATTTCCGATGTTAACGCGTGGAATCTGAAAACGGTATCATACATCAAAGGATTACACATTTTCCTAAAGTTGGAAATAACATAACATTAACTTAAATGGAAAATTGGTTTCTCAATTTTTTATAAAATGATACAAGAGATAATATTTATGTTAATTTTGGCTTGAAAGCATGAAACTTTGCATATTGGACTCATAATTTGTATATCACTAATAGGTCTCTAATATCAAAATTAAAATTAGGAAACAGCATTTAAAAACTATTACAACATATAATTACTCTAAATTTAAGAAGTAAAAATATCTATTTTATTATTAGAGTCTAGATTTACATTATTATATAGAAGTATATATATTCCGCACAAAGGCATTATTTTTTTTGTCAAATAGCAGGATTAAATTACATAGTTAAAATTATGCAGATATGATTACATAAGTTTTGTTTTGTTTAAATAATATACATTACTATTTTTGCGTGATCCAGTTTGTGAAACACCAAATTTCAAATTCCATATCTGTTAGTATCACGGGTTGAATAACATGAAGAAAAAAATAAACTTAACCCCTTCTTCACATCACGTCTTTGACTGAAGTAAAAAAAAAATGGTAAAGTTTACAAATAAGGAAAATCAAAAGAAATTGGAATTCAAGCTCAACAAAATTAAAACTCTATTTCCGAAATTCAAAATATAATTGCCATTTTTTTTCTTTCAACTACTTCAATATAATCCGTGTATATTTATATTTATTGTGTCATGAAGTTGCAACAATACAAATTCACACTCTATTAGGCTTATTGATAAAACACACCATTTGATTTACAATTTTTTCTCCACACTAAGTTCATATATCGTAATTGAAATTTTTTTTTCTCACACTTTGGCACTTAATTCATTGTTTACTATACTATTCTTCCTAAACGATGATCAAGTTACCGCCATTATTATCGTTAATAATCTATTTCTAAGGCATGAGTTAGATTATTTTCTTTTATTTCTGGGACGCAACTCATGACTCATGCAACAAATATATTTCATTGGCATGAGTTAGTTTTTTTCTTGGTATTGAAGGCATGAGTTAGTTATTTTTATATATATTTTTTAGACTTTATGAGTTGGCTACTCCTAAGCGCTCATACAAATTTACATCATTGCCCCTCCTTGTCAGTGTACACCTTAACCGAGTCCCCTCGTGTTGGTTCTTCAACCTATGCCCACCACAACTCACCTTAATTGTGCCATCAGAGTCTTTGCCATTTATTATATCAGCATTATAAAACTTATAATGGCTCAAGCACTATATTGTTAAATTTATTTTATTTAATATTATTTTTTTGATTGTTTAAGTCATAGTCTTTGGATTAATTTCATGTTATTGATTTTCACTGTTAAAATTAGTATATTGGCATTGGCATTAAGTGATGAGTGGTTTTTATTACAGTTTTTAATATATCAACATTAGTTAGTAATATAAAGGTGATAAGCAGACTTACCCAAGGATGAGAACGTCAATAGAAGAATCGCAGTAGGCAGTGGGCTAGCTCACACTTTACACACACGCCAACTCAGCAAGTTAGTTATTACTATTTCTCACTCTCACTCCATATTCTTCATTTTTTCATCGTCATATTCTCCTTCTCCCTCTTCTCATTTTTGCTCTGCAATTTTCAGATAGTTATAACTATTTCTCACTCTCACTCTCACTCCAGCGCACATTTCTCATATTCTTCCTTTTTTCATCTTCATCTTCTCCGTCTCCCTCTTCTCATTTTGGCTTCGCACATTTCAGGTAGTTAAAACTATTTCTCACTCTCACTCCAGTACATTTCTCATATTCTTCATTTTTTCATCTTCATCTTCTCCCTCTCCCTCTTCTCACTTTTGCTTTGCACATTTCAGGAAGGAAGGATGGTCTTGAAGGAGTTCAAAATTCTAGCGGAGTTTGTGTTGAACGTCGTGTTCAACCTATCAATTGGTATTCCGATCGGTAATAACTTTGCAATCCAAGTCTCACTGGCTCCTCTCCAGGTTATTGCGGACGTGATACTGACTTCCGATACCATTCTCTGGGTGGTGATCGTAGTAGTCATTGCTGCTGTTGGTTTTACCTATCTTCTCTTCAAAAGAAGAGAACAACTGGCAACCATTCCAACATTCCTGAGAGGACAAGAACACCTGGGGAGGAGGGAAATCGTTCCGGTATTTCGTGCTGTGCTCTCAGTGCTCTTCCGCGGTGAGCCCCCTGTCCCCATTGGTTACCAGCCACTTGCTCGTCAGCCCACTGCTCATGTTGATGAACCCCCTATTCTTGTTGATGAGTCCCCATTTCGTGTTGACGAGCCTCCTGTTCGTGTTGATCCTGTTCTTGTTGACGAGCCTCCTGTTCTTGTTGAGGAGCCCGTTGTTCTTGTTGATGAGCTCCCTGATCGTGTTGATGAGCCTCCTGTTCGTGTTGATCCTGTTCTTGTTGATGAGCCTCCTCCTGTTCTTGTTGAGGAGCCTCCTCCTGGTGGTCGTGGTCGTGGTCCTCGTCGTCGTCGCGGCCACCGCTAGATTCTTCATGCGTAAGACAATTCTAGATCAATCAATATGATGTTCATATACATCATACGTACTTTTTAGTTGATTTTCTCCTATTTGTAGCTGCTAGTTCATATACATCATACGTATTTTTTAGTTGATTTTCTCCTATTTGTAGCTGCTAATTGCAATTTCTATTACAATTCATGGTTGCTTAACTTGTTTTTTTTTTGTTGACTAGTTGCTTAACTTGCTTTGACCGTGCTCTATTCAATTTCTAAATTGAAAATTCATGAAATTCAAAATTTGGATGAGAAAAAAAAAAACAAACTTACAAGTGTAAATTGACTAGATGCGTAACAATTTCCACATTAGACGAATTAACACATGAACGATAAAATATTTTTTTTCTTTCTCGATAACTTTTCATCAAATGCTATATCTATTTTTATCACATCTCAACATGAAAAAGGATAACAATTTTCTTAAGAGTTTAATTTGTATAATGCATTGAGTCATTGATAGTTCAAAATAATTTATGTTGTCATTTAATTATATATTAACAGACATTTATCATACATTGAACGGCAGTTTACAAAATATTCGCTTAAAAAAATAAACTCCAGTGCCATTTTGTAATTGAGAAAAGGCCTTAAGAAATGCTAATTGGCTTTTATTAATTATACAGTAAAACTTTAGCATTTTGTTTTCGTAGTACGTAGTAGAGATGTAAACATTTTTTCTATTTAATTTTTACATGCATTTCTATTTTTAAATTGTTAATTTTGAGCTTTGTATTTTATTTATAAATAATTTTTGCAAAAATTTAAAATAAAAAAGAAAAGAAAAAGAAAGAAATTGTAGATTTTAATATTATAATGAGTATGAGCCACTTGTACAATCAGAAGCACCGCAAATTTATCACGATTAATAT